>JAGGAR010016093.1:0-25070 GCA_017657315.1 Termitomyces sp. K1Ag
ACAGCCGCTCAAACCCTACCTACTCGCCCCGATCGTGGGTCCTTTCTGTTCCTGTTACCTCAAGTTCTGATTGACCTGCTTTCAGACGCTTTCAACCCCCTGCAAAACGTACATTGAGCAGCGATGATGGTTCAGCCTCAAGCCGCTCGCCCAAATCGTAAGTCTTGTTTCCCCCTTTTTTACCTATGTTGATAGTCTTCTACAAATGCCCCAAATGACTCCGTACACATGAAACCAATCGTCTAAGATCAATTTCCTTTCAATCTCCAGCAGCGCAGTGCGTCTCGATCGTGAGAGCCTTTTCTATACTTACCTACTGATACTTCTTCAGGCATATAAACCTATCTAGTTGGCGTCGAAGCGATCCTCTCAGGAGAGACATCCTCTCAAACTCATGTCGCAAGTCTATCTCGTGAGACTGCTGTTTCTATCATCTTTTGAAGCTAATCCGCCTCCCCAGTTATTGGATTCAGTAGGCCCCGACATAACCACCATGGAGAGACACTCCCAACCTCACAACGGAGATTTATCTCGTAAGGATTGGATTCTCTCTATCTCTTATCTCCTCATATACTAATCCGCCTCTTAACGTTACTAATGGACAGGAAAGTAATCGTTGAGGAAAGACGTCCTCTCAAGATCGTGAAGTTTCAATGCGTCTATAAGAATCTTGGTCCCAATCGTGAGTTTCTGCACTCGTTTTATTTTTCAAGAAGACTCCTTCAGTCGAAGCCAATACTCAGCGCTGAACTAATCATTGAAGAGAAAGGTCCTCTCGGCGAGCCGTCACGCACTCTGATCGTAAGCCTTACTTCAACCCATGTTCTTCAATCCTGATGAGCCTCCTCCCAGACGTTCTGGATAAGACCACGGCGCATCGGCGCCCCAAATGCCTATCACCAGCGAGGAAAGAGGTAGGATGATTTGCTCACTGTACTGCCCTCTCCCCAAAGATGCTAAGGATCTGACAGTTCCGGTGGGCCACGGAGACAAGATACGGGCTTACAGAACGATGGTATCGCCTCTCCTGAGATCATTTAACGAGGCCGGTGTGCTATCCATGTCAGAGGAAGCCGGGCGAAGCGAGGTGTTGCAAAGTCGGGTACATTATTATGTCCACAGCTGTGTTGTAAAGACGAGACTGAATCAAATTCGATGTCACGGTTGTTGCCCAAAATGCGACTAATTTAGCAAGAGAATAAAGAGATTGAAGACTACAACACTGATCTACTCAGTCCAAGGATTCAATTAGTAACCAAGACTCACCTATATGATGCCAGAACCATGAGTACAAACGCCAGAACGCGGCAAACTGAAAAGGCAAGACAGCGCAACACTTCCATTTTCAGAAAAGGCTTATCTAACATACCACGTGTATTTATACGGCCCGCAAAAACCTGAGGGCAGGTTACCTCCCCTTCTTGCTCGACTTGCGCCTACCAATCTAGCTTGTGTGTGATCTGCAACAATGGTATTGATTCAAATTGGTACAGCTATCGCGCACGAATACGGGTCGTTCGTGGTCTAAGTCGCGTATTTCTGTCAGGCCTGCCATTGTCAAGCCATTGTACGGTTTGGATCTAGTGTGCCCGAGTTCAGCCAGCCATTTCGACCGTCTCAATTTTAGCGTATGTACATGTTCAATGTTGTCAAGCATGTGGCAGATATTTACGTTGGGTCAGCAAACGTTGTAGACTGAACGATGAAGGTTGATGGGGTCAGATAGCAATGAGAACTGGAGGAAAAACGTCGGTTGGTTTTTGATTGAAATATCCCTAGTCTTTTTCTAACGACTGACGCACCATAGTGTCCGAGTCTAGACACATCTTGAGGCGACAGATCGTTGGGCCGCCGATGAATAAAGTCCCGACTTTGTACTTACCTCCGGCCAGGGGAGATTGGCTGCTCTTGCGCATGCCTCAGGAGAAATTTCAGGTTACGGATGACTCTTTACAGTGGCAACTCAGCGTAGCGTTGCAATCGAGCCCAGTTTCTGGTATCACGTGATCGCGTCCTGTTTACTGCCCCCCGCCGAGTGGCGTTTCTTCACACTCGACCACCACCATGGCGATTTCTGTTTACACCATCGCACTCCTTATTCGAGCTTATGAGCTCGCCGCCCTTCTTGTTTCGACTATAGGAAGCTTGTATGAACTTCCTCAGTCAGATCTAGTCCAATTCCCTCCTCTCCTACTTCCTCCTCCTCCGTCTCCTCCTCCTCCGCCTCCTCCTCCGCCTCCTCTATCCACTCGCACTATGCCATTTATTCAACCCACGCGTACCATCTCTCTCCCCCCACCGACGCCTTCTTTATCCATCCGCCCTCTCCCCATAGGCCCTCTCGAATGTGGCCCCATGGTCATACTCGCAGCTGTGGCCAGTGGAATCATCATAGGCACCCTCTTGATTTGGCTTCGCGCAGCTCATCGATCTTCCAAGGAACCCGCTCTGTGTAACTCCCTCAATACTCGCTCTACTACCCTGCTTAGAGTGATTTCATCCCCGGCTCTCGCATACCACCATCTTCTTCCCAAACTGCCCGCTCTACCTCGCATCCCTATTGAACTCCTCTTCTCCCGGAGATTCTTATCAAATACTCTTTCAGTCCTCCTAGGCCCTCTCCGAAATGACTGCATTGTCATGTCTGCAGCTGTGGCCACCAACTTTGTTTTGGACAAGCTCTCGGAACTCCGCCAAAAGTATCTGAAGTTGAAAAGCCCCGCCAAGCGCCTTCTGACGCTTTTTCGGATGATTTCATCCTCTTTGGCATCGGCTCTCGCACGCCACCCTCCTCTTCCCAAATGGTCTGCTCTACCTCGCATCCCTATCACACTCCTCTTTCCCCGGAGACTCTTATCAAACACTCTTTCTGCCCTCCCAGGCCCTCTCGAAGTTGACCGTGTTGTCACGTTCGCAGCTGTGGCCGCCAGTTTTGTTGTGGCCAATCTCTCGAAACTCCGCCAAAAGATGGTATTTCTGAAGTTTGGAAATCCCACTAGGGGACTTCTGATTATAGGACTACTCTTGACTTTTGCGTGTGCCACGACGATCAAGCCTTGGTATCCTCTTCCCATCTTGGATATTGTCCGTTCATTCAACCTACCTCGCATCCACACTCCTCTCTCCTCTCTCCTTCCTCCGTCACTCGCCCTTCCCGCTCGCAAACAGATAACCGATTTCTTGTCATATCTCAAGCATTCTTTCGCTACTCTTACCCAGTATCCTTGGGCGAGCTTTTTCCGATCAACCACACGATCAACGATCGAATTCCTTTGCTCGCTCAAGTCTTCTTCCCTTCTCCCTCGTATTTCGCTTTCTCGACCCAAATCCTGGGCCATTATTTCGATATTTGATCGTCCCTTGCACCCTGTCTTTGTGTGCGCTTCCCCTCTTATCGGTGCCATAATCTTCATACTCGTTGATTCTCTTCGAGCCTCTATTACTTCCCTTCGAAACATCTGGCACAGATTCAACGTAAATAAAGAAGAACTAGATCGCCTCATGCAGCGCTTACGAACCCTTGCTGCAGACCGCGACCAATGGGCTGACCTGTTCGAACAGGAATATGCTTGGGGGGAGGGTACTCAACATCACATCGTAGACCTTTCTACGGAGGTACAGCGCCTCAGTGAGACCGTCCTTGACTTGATGGAACGGTGCGCACAGCTCGAGGGTGAAAATCGTACCCTTGCTGGTGTAGGAAATCCCCCAGACTGTATGTCGACATTTGCAGGATCTTTCATGTACTTTGCTTATTTGATATTTTTAGATGCTCAAGCAATCGAAGAAGGTGCTTTCGACGAATGGTCCGCTGCAGTTGTCTCCGGTGCAGCTGAGTTCGCTCCTCCTCGCCGAGACGCTCCTCCTGATTGTGAGCTATTCTTCACCCTCTGATTTCTAATTTTAATTGGCCTGCTTTCAGACGCTGTGGATGAATACCGTGGACAGCAAAACACTCGCGCAACAGTAACACCAGATCGTGGGTCTTCCCTGCGCTTGTTCTCTCGCCCTAATTGACCCGCTTCAGGCCATCCAAATGCACCACGCGCAACACGCAACACGCCGACTCAAGCGCAAGTCGCACGTCCACGACGTGAGTGTTTTGTCCCTCTCCATCCTCAAAGCTGATTGGCCTTCTTGAGAAGTTCCACATGAATCCCGCCGGCCTCATAACACCCAACGAAGAGAGAGATCCATTCGAACTCGAGTCCCACGTACGAATAACGAGTCTTCCATGCCTTTTCCATTCCTAAATGCTAATCTACTCTATCCAGACGCCGAAAATGAACCTAGTAGACCTGAGAACAATCGTAGAACAGGAACAACCAGTCGAACACAAACTCCGCACACTCATCGTGGGTCTTCGTACGCTTGTTGATTTTTTTTCAATATTCACCCTTTTTCAGGCGGCGTGAATGCACTCAGCTGGCGCCGAAATGATAATCAAAGAGAGACATCCTCTCAAACTCAAGCTGAGCCCCCGAATCGTGAGGTTTTTTCGCTTTTCTTCTCCTTTAATATTCATTATCCATTTCCAGGCGTTGTGATTCAAGTCGGTGTACCCCAAGTCGAAAATCGAAGAGACATGTTCGCTCAACGCCCTAATCGTGAGTCTTTTCAGCCTCTCCTATTTTCCGATACTAATATGCCTTCTCCAGACGTTTCCCATAATAATCGTCAAAGAACTTGACAAAACGTTCACTAGAATTCAAACCACGCACCCAGATAGTGAGTTCTCTTTCTAGTTCCTCTATTCTTCGATACTAATCGATCGCCCCTTCCAGACGTTTCAATTGAACGAAATACTAGAACATGAATCTCCTCGGTCCTAACCACGGCTTTTTGTACTTTATCACTCGAGACCTATCATCCGACTGCTCGAAACCTCAACTCCGCGTATTCTCTAGGGACGGCTGCATATCCAGATACTTCGACACTCAAATGCTTCAACGCACCCCCGTTACCCGCCAAATGCAACTTGTGTGCTCCGCGCCAGCTTCTGAATGCCTCTTATCCGTACCGATCTGCTACATATCTATTTCCTTTGTGCCCATTACAGAACCCACGAACTTGCTCGATCACTTTAGAGAAATTTCAAATGCCTCTCTTGCAAGTAACATCAACCCGTATAGTACCGTTCATGACATGCTAAAATCTTTTGATAATCTCCTACACCCATGTAACTATAGACTCCGATACGCAAGAATATACCTGTAGCATTATACATACATATATACTGTGACAGTACATGCATTCGTATACTTAGATAGACGTAGTGTATTCCTATCACAACACTGATTGCATCAATTATGTGTATATAATACACACGCAACGGAACCAAATTTTAATTCCTCTCTTCTACTCTCAACTTGTTTGAATTCTTCCTCAAGCACTCGACGTGCTCTCGCAGCTTGCTTTGTCTCCCCACATGTAAGTTCGAATTCGAATCACTGTAAGGATTATGCAACAATTATGTTCAGCCAGCAGAAAAGCATATGCTCTGTCAGAACGCATAGCCGGCCTCAGGCTTGTCAAGTTCCTTTGAGGTTTTCTACCGAGGGTTTTGTCGTTCTGGACATCAATATCATCGAAATGACACATGACTGGAGGTCGGTGGGTCTGAGAAAGCTCGACACCTGGTCATTGTGGCATGACTCAGAGTTGGCATCTCCGAAGCGCTACTGGACCGTGAGGAGGGTGCAGCGGTGGGAACAGGTTCATTTCTCATGTTCTAAAGAGACTCTGAACTATACTTACTGCTCTTCGCAGTTTTTCGAACCATCCACATGCCCGCAACGTGTCGACTTCAGTGTTCACCTTGAAGAGGTCCTTAGTCAAATCCAGGATTCCCATCGGGACAATCTCTCTGCATCCTGCGTCGAACAATATCTATGTATCACCTTCCCTTTGAGAGTGAAGAAGGTTACCACGTTACCCATGCTTTTTGGCGCAAAGTGTCCTAGGACTACCCACACTGTTACCGGTCAAATCTTTATCGTAAGTATCTTATCGATATCTCGTTCTGCATAATCCAAGTCTAATACCTGTTAGATTTCGTATGATCGAGACGAACGGACACATTCAAAACGGGACTCTTCGATGCTTGTTCAGATAACATACCCTGGCAAGTAAGCCTTCGTGATCAAAATCAAGTTGCTTGGAAGGAGTCGGTCAATCTTCATGCGCCCCTGACCAGCATTCGGAGTGGTATGTCGATCAGCTGTCTCTTGACCTTCCTATAATCTTGTCTCAACTGGTTGCCAGGAGGGAGTCGAACATGCCCTCCACCATTGAGATATCAGATCCCGCTCTTTAAAGCTTCAGACTGGTTAGTGTCCTATCTCAAGATGGTGGAAAATTGGCGGTTCTATCAGCAGTAATTACAGGTATGGATCTGGTGACCTTTGTGCTACTATTAAGATGTCAACACTGATATACCTGCGTGCATTGCAGGTTACATAAATAGGAAATACGCATTTGTGGAAGCCCGCATTGTTTGACTCGGCCCATTGCTAATCACGATTGTGTGATGAGTCGTCCAACAGCCCAATTTCCAGTATTTCTCGTGGTCATAGAACAAGTTGAAGTATCTTTATGTCGGCTGCGCAAGTGTAGGTGTAGATCAGTTTTTCACGGAATCTCTGCTGACACTCGAATGCCAGACGTTACGATCTGTCTCGCTGTGCCACCCTTGTCCAGCATGACTCTGGTCTCATGTTCAGTCGCCTTTTTCAAAGACCATATGGTCGCATTTCTTGTCTTCCATGTTGAATAGTGAACCTAGTCCTCATTCCTGGAGGTTGGCCTGCTGTCACACTTCTTTGTTTCCTGCACAATAATTCCATCACTCAGGCCCTTTGCGACGTCTGTAATAACAGGGCACCATGACATACTTGAATGAAGCTTCTGAAGCTTCTGTGTTGAATCAACGACACCACGAAAATGTGAGACAAAACGCGATCATGTGACAGTATAGTTGTGGTTAAATACGACGCCCATTTCTTGCCAGCCTCATCTCTTCCTTTTCCTCCAACCATCACTTGCACTACAATGTTGGCACTCTGTGCGTTCGGCGTGCTTGGCCTTACTTCGCTCTATTTCACTCTCACAAAGCCATTGGACGGTCACCTGGCCACCGAGCTTCTTGCAACGACAACAGCATCTATTAGCACATTCTCCCTTAACGCCTATGATTACCTTCATGGCGTGGTCCCAGAGATACCATGCCTGGAGACCATCTACCGCCTCTTCGGTCCCCCTCCTTCCGGGCCTGCCCAACCTTCAGACATCATCTGCCCCCGCTCTCACGAACGCACGAAGCCCCCGATCTCAGATCGTATCAGTCTCATGTTCGAATGGCTCCTGCATTTACAGGAACAACGGGATCTTAGGCAGGACAAGCGCGACGCTGAGCGCGACGCTCGTTTCAGTCAATTTCTTACGGAATTGAATCAGAAATACAACATCGTCATATGGATTCTCACTGTCGCTGGCATCACCTTCGGCATCACAATCATCTTCTTCTTCCTCTACAGGAACAGTGTCCCACGCACTCAAGGTTGTCAGAGTCCCTGTGCCTCCCACTGTTTCAGGCCCTGCACTGGTTTGGAGTGTACCTTGTGCACTGTCAGGTGCCAGCATCATCATAAGCAGCCCGCACACCCTTCGACAACCGCCAACAGTGGAGCCTCACGGAGACGATCCGACCAGCATCTCCCGAGTGCCCATGCGTCTTCCCACAGGAGTACTGGCAATGTTTCACGAGCGGTCAGTGATGGGATGAATGCCCGCAGAGGGCGTGCTGGTGGATCCGATGGTAGATATGTTATTCCCGCTCACCGTGATCGCGCTGGTGCGTAACTCGAGGGCAAGGCCGAGGGCAAGAGGGCGGCAGGAGGGGGTGGGGTTCGGACTCCGGAGGACGCTCTTTTCTTTCTTCTCACTCTCCCTTTTTCTTTCGTTTTGCCAGAACGTTGTTATTACTTTTACTACCCCCATGGACACATTATTCCTACGGATACCACACACAGTGTGAACATTGTACGATAGAGTGATGATAGAGCAATAGAGATAACATACATGACTTGAATTACATTTGTAGTATGTCAGCCCGGCATGATCTAATCACACATTGAGGACAAATCTATGCAGTCAACCACCTAATGCAATCTTTCGCGAACGAAGCAAACAAGGAGCGTGAATATGATAATGGTCACATGGACGACGTACATTCAAGTTTGTTGATCAGTGACTTTTCCCTCAACTCCCAGTCTTCTGTGGGCCTAAGTGCGCTAGAGAAAAGCTCACAGTCATATGAATCTACTCCCAGATGATTGTAATGTGCCGCAAAACATACTTCAAGCAGCGCTGACCAATCAATCCCAAATTACTGGCCCAGATCAGCGTACGTTCTCTCTGCTTCCGCCACTGACACCTCCAATCCTGACTGACTTGGTTCCAGACGGATTGGATAAACCTTCAGCAAGCAATGGCGCCCGCTCAATCTCAAGTCGCTCGCGGAGATGATGGGTCATTTCTGCTTGCGCTATGCGCTATCTTCAGCCCCGAGTCACCTTCTCCTAGAAGCCGGGCCTGTGGACTTATATACAGCAGTAACGACCCAGGCGAGCAATGTGAGTCTGGATCGCAAGTGATCTCTTCCTGTGATATCTCTAAGCTTGACTGACCTCTGCTTCCAGACGGTTCAATTATCAAATACGCCTCAAGACCTCCATCCAGCAGTCACGATCACTCAACCCCAAGTCGATCGACCAGATCGTGAGTCCTCTGCCTCCGTTACTTCTGATTCCGACTGACCTGTTTTGAGATTTGAATGGGCCTCAAAATATTCACACAGCAGGGACAATCGCTCTACCCCAAGTCGTTTGCCCAAATAGTATGTCATTTTTACTGGATCTTACGGTTCTCGATCCTCTTTGAGGAACTATCAATGATTGGTGGCATTCTATCGCTGAGGTATATTCTCGTGTCATATGTATCTCATCGGTCTTACAGTTGGGACGATGTCGGTTCTGATTTGGATTCAATTTCCAAGGGTTGCCAGCGTGAGTGGTCTGCATAGCATGCCATAGTGATTAGGCTGATGATAGGGACATTTTTCTTCTAGGCACTCAACATCGAAAGCATCATTTGACCTCAATGATCCTACAGCCATTTGGAAGCATCCTGATTGCATGCCATGGAACTTTACACTGAATATCGTGATTTCAACGTGAGTCTTCGTTTTCTTCGATCCAGACTTGTCCTGATAAGGTTTGTGCATGGCATGGTGCAGATGAATAACGAACGTAACCTGACGTGCATTCTACAATCTTTTTGGGATTGTTGACGTGTATATCCTTGTCGTAGTATTCAGTTATCCTGTTCAATACATGAGCGCTAGCTTGCTTAAGCAAAAAGCATGCGTGCTCCGGCAAAATTGCGATTCCAGGCTCATCACTGGCTATTTTCACTAGAATGCGCACACAATCGTATCTAGCTTTGTCGTGACTCGTCCGGGCTGGCATGATGCATCATACTCAATCCAAGCGACTGAACTTGAAACTTTTGTCAATTTTCAAGGCCACATTTTTTCCGTTGACCAAGCTCACTGGCAAGCCTCCTCACCATTCTTTGAAAGCGCTTTCTGGAACACGCGCCAAACCTTCCTACTTTCAGATCGCGCCCAGTGTGATGTGAGACAGAACGCGGTCATGTGATGCTATAGTTTAAATACACGCCCATTTCTCGGCAGCCTTATCTCTTCCCTTTCTTGCCCCGCCATCTGCGAAACCCATCCGGTGAAAATGCTTGTTCTCATCTACGCCATGTACACTCTCATCTTCAATATCCTTCATTATGCTGCTGCAGTCTACAGGGCTGCCAAATCAAACCCCGCTGTCGTTGCAATTACGGACTTGACGATGAGCAGCATCTCCGCCGTCATTAGCATGTTCTACGGACTCCCGAAAGCCTTAGAAAACATCTACATTGGTTTTCCCGGTCCCCCTCTCCGAGATCTTCCACCTCCTCCCATCTTTGGATGCCTCGGTCCGACATGCGATTACTACGCGGATACCCACGATCTGAACGCGATTTTGAAGATGATGATAGAGAGGATACAGGCGCAAAACGAACAGGTGGAAAAGGTGCATCAAGAATTGATACAACAATTGGACCTCGCCATCTTCTTGCTCCTGTGTATCATTCTGCTTGGCATCACCGCAGCAATTTTACTTTGTCGATTCCACGCTCGTTCTCAGTCTTACATCCCAGCTCCAAACCGGCGACCACGCAACCGCATGCCTTTGTCGGCTGATACACCGCCTTTGTTGCACCACGCCACAACTCTAGCCCCCTCCGCTTCGCCCCCCAACTCCGGATCCGCTCCCTCATGAAACACCCGCACCAAGATGGTACTAGGAGTAGGGTCTACATCCATGCGCATCACCTCTGTGAATCGCGGTGGAGCGTAGGTGGTGATGTATCATTCTCTCTGCACGGACAGACGTTTAGATTTTCCTCCCTTTGTCTTGCAATCTAGATTTGTATCATGGTCACTTTCCACACACTCTTCTACATACCCACAACAAGGACATTTGTACATAGATTAAATAGAACACATAGAACACATACTGTAGTCTATATCGCCGATAGACTTACGCAAACGCTTCGCTTATTTGTTCAGTTTCCGCAACCATTTACTGCGGCCGACGATAATATAAAGAACGTGCAAGGATAACTTGCGTCGCGACTCTCTCAATTCGACTTAGATAAAGTAAGAATTGAGGTATATTGATATCGAGGACATATATATATTAGGTTCCAGATGAATCCAGTGATATTATCAAGTCCAGAGATGGGCACGTCTAAATGACTTGACCTGAGACATATCTATCCAGTTGAAGAGCCCGTTGATTCTATATGGAAAACTCCATCCACTGTTGATTGGATTGTGGTGGTGAGGAGGTTAGAGGGGATGGAGCGAGACGACGACAGAATAGAGTAAGTCTTCGAAGCAGAGTTTGGCGTGGGCGCACAGGCCACAGTGTAGGCGTGTCTTAATCTTGAAGATGTTCGAACCATTGACGGATGCGGACTCGGTAGAAGGAATCAATTGAGAGGGCCTCCTGCTGGCAGGAACGATGAAGAAGGTCAAGGACAGTCCAAGAGTGGCACTGTCAATCATCTATCAACCATCTCTTCGATTATGATTTTGGCGGGATCAGATGAAAAAGGAATAATTAGCCTCGAAACAGGATGAATGCTGGAAAACTTACGATTGGTGCACAACCGGGAAGTTTGAGAGGCATGACCATCACTGCTGAATGAACATTTTGAGGTACATTCAAATCATCTGTAAGCAGGTCAGTCAAGATTGGAGGTAGCACAGGAAAAGACAACTCACAATCCAATCGAGCAACGTGAGTCTGCCAGTGAGCGCTGTCCCGGATAAGTCTTGAAAAGAGATTAAAAATGGCATATCAAGACTTGCCTTCAGTATAGTTATCAGGGCTCGTCAATTCTCCAGAAAAGTCGGAACGCTTGTTAATGGGGTTTGACGGCATTGTCTTCCACATATTTGGTGAAGACCATACGGAGGTGAGTGTGTCAAATGTAGGTGCCAATATTCCTGTCTACAAGTCAGGTTCTGGTGAGAAAAAGGAAGAGCAGAGACTTACGCTTCGATTGTATTGTGAAGCAGAGTTTTCAGAGGTGTATGTGACTATCCATGGCATACGGGTGCCATAGGTATAATTATAGTCCCAGATGCCTAGCTCACAGACAATGGATGAAATGTTTTGGATCTTCGTCCAAGAGATGAGCGAAGGACTTGACATTTGTTGAGAGCTTTGGCCACCCTCGAAGTCGGCAATTTTGAAAAGATGTTCACGACATCGACTCTGAAGGTGCATGATACATAGGATAATCTGATGAGTGAGTATCCATTGTCGGCGAATTCGTCAACAATTATATTGATGAGCTCTTGAGGAAGCTTCAATGGTTTGGCAGTCCGTGGTTTGGCGGTCCGTGGTTTGGCGACCCGTGGTTTGGCAGTTCGTGGTTTGGTAGTCCGTGGCAAGGGATCAGAAACGCATGTGTCAAGAAAAGCCTGATGCGATTGGCAATAGGTCTTAGACATGCAGCAAAGCTCTTCTATATTTGACAGAACATATGGATGCACCCATGCAAGACAGCACGCCTGTGAGATATATCCGTAGGTTACATGCATGATATACCAAGCCAAGGCCTCAGAGATGTTTGACTGGCAGGACCGATATGATGAGTGACAGGGCCTGGGAAACTCAGGAAAACAACGAAATTCGTGCAACCAACGTAAGTAATATATGGAGTCCAATTACATTGATACTTCTTCTGCTTACTATCTAGATATCTATCACATGGTACCAACAACTCTCGGGTGTTGAAAGTTGCTGGTTGCGAGTTCACTTCAGAGAGATCTAAACTTATGGATGTCTAGAAGTATATGCGCGTCTCGCCGCATCCGTTGGCCTTTTCCTAAGTCTACCCTCCAATTGCATGGAATCTGCAAGGAAATTTGTCCTCTATCTGAGGTAAAGACCTTGATGCACAGACCCTTGGTATTTTTGAGTCTGAGTATCCTCTCAGCTGTCCACTACACCCTCCGTGCGACGACAAACCAATACAAGACACGTTTCATGACATTGTGCCGTCTCGCTCGCACTACACAAATTCGTCCGAGTCTTACCGGATCTCTGACTTCTCAACCTCCCACTACAGTTTCGTTTGGTCATCACAATTTACGGAGACTTGGGTAGGATAAAACGTGGTTGGGGAGCTGGATGTGAACGGTTTTTCTAGGGGTCCATCCAACGTAATCTGGTATGTAGGTTGTTCGGCAAATATAGCCCATTTTCATCGATTTTTTGATTCAGGTCTCTTCTCGGGTACTCGAGCATGAATCTTCTTCAATATCAAATGTACTGCACCTTCATCAATGATTCTTGTCACTCCATCTGGTTCGAATATTTATCCACATCTGCAAAGGGGATATTGATTCGCGGGACTAGTGCGTGTGTCTTCCTAACACTCGCCCACACTTAAGTGCCAATCCTTCACTACAGAACGTTATTACTCTGTAGCCTCTATGGCACGATAATCAAAAACGTGTGTCAATCTTCGCAGTACTTCATTCTTTGTCAATTTTGACACCGTAGGCGCCTCGCAGGCAACTAGTCCCTCAATGCACCTCTTGGCGTCTCTTGTGCCTCCACAAATGTGACTCCCATGCTCATGTATACGTATCATTGGCCTACGAAAAGTCGTGAGTAGCCCAGTCTTCCCTTTAATTCCTTCTATTTCTTAACCTTCGCGCTCGAAGTGTCATTCTGCTCCCCCACGATCATCTAAGCCGTTGACTCTCTATATCTCCTCTTCACACTTCCATGGGCGACTTTTGAAGATATAGCACGGCCGCACGGCTGCAGCCAGGACTTTTTTCTGTTGCACCGAATCGACCAGCCATTTGACCTCAGCGAGCATACAGCCACTTGAAAGCATCCCGATTTCATACCATGGAACTTCACCGAGTATCGTGATTTCGACGTGAGCCTTTGTTTTCTTTGAACTAAGTAGACTTATCCTCCTAAGTTTGTGGATGGCATGGTGCAGATCAACAACGAACGCAACCTGATGTACGTTCTAACACCTTTTGGGATTACAGTGGCAGTATAGTAGTTAAATTGGTGTGTATATGCTTGTGGTATGCAGTCATCCTACTCACATTTCTCACATCTTTCATGGTTAGAGCTTGAAGAAGAAAGCATGATATGACACACATAATAATAATGTAATTTGTATAATGTTGTATAATGATACAGGTATAAATACTTCTATAAAGTACTATAGACTATAGATATCTTGAATCGGGGCTCGCGACTTGCATCTGAGAGGAACTCTCTTGATGAATGTTTTGAGACGTGTTTGAGTCATTCTCAACGGCCGGTAGAAGCCTATAAGTACTGAAGGTTGAAGGGAAAGTCAGAGAAAACTCACGATTGGAGCGCGTAGTTTGGGATTGAGTGAGTAATTCTGTTATGTCGTTGTTTTGCGGTTCGACTGCTGCAGTTGGATCGTCTAGAAACAGGTCAATCAAAATACAAAGATAGGAGGAGCAGAAGACACTCACAACTTGGTGGCGCATTCAGGCGAAACGGAGCGAATGCAGCTGCACCAGATACAACTGCAGCAGACCATTCATCAGACGCGCCTTCTTCAATTGCTTGATCATCTATGCAACTTTGAGCAAATTGCATAGATCACAAATGTGAATGTTGACATACAATCAGGGGGTTGTCCTACGCCAGCAAGGGTACGATTATCCTCTTCGAGGTAGGCTAACCGTTCGGCCATATCATGGAGCGCCTCAGCGAGGGTCATGGCCCGACTACGAGCATCATCACGGTCCGCGGCAATAGCTTGGATCTTGTACACCATATCATCTAATTCTCTGCAGGCAACATTCACGGACTCTTCTTCTTCAGATACAAAATGGCCAAAGAAAAACTGGACTGGGCGCCGGTCTCCGTTGTCAGGGTCGTTGTAGATATCAAGGTCGCCATCTTCGGGATCGTCGTAGTTGTCGAAGTTGTACTGGGATTCAGCGTCGTTGATACACAGATATATAGCAATGGATATAAGACAGATGCCAAAAGGACCGAACATAAAGACAACCAGCACTGAGGGGACAGGCCAGTTCAGGTACTTCGCAATGGACTCGACGGCGGTCACGGCCCAGTTCAGGACCTTCGTACTCCACGCAACGAATCCGGTGATCATAGTCTGCCTGGAAGAAAGACGGAATAATCGGAGAACATCCCACCAGGAAAGGAACGTTGCAAGAGGAGTGAAAAAGTGTCTGAAAGACAAGAAGCGGGGTATCATTGACCGAAGGCAAAGGAGCTCAGCGAGGATGGTATGGATGCGAGGGAAGGCGAATGAGCTAGTTGTGTCCACAATGGGAAAAGAATACCAAAGTATGAAAGTTATGAAACAGGCAAGAAAAAAGAATAGTCCTGTAATAAGGTGCTTGGCGGCGCTGTCAAACTTCAGGTATACCATCTTTTGGCGGAGTTCTGAGGATTTGCCCCAAGCGAGCCTGGCGGCCATGGCTACGAACATAAAGGCGGTGAGCTCGTAAGCTCTAGCAAGGAACGCGGGGGTGAATATAGAAATCGCCATGGTAGTGGTCGAGTGTGAAGAAGCACCACTCAGCGGGGCAGTAAACAGGACGCGATCACGTGCCATATAAGGTAGATTACCCGATTAGTCACACGAGAAGAAAAGTGCGCTGAGAGCTAGGCCGAGTGTCAGTCTGGAGACTGACTACCAAAATGGTGCTGAGGAGTGATTGTGGTGAGAAGCTCTAAGGCACCAAAAATAATCCCAACTGGAGGTAAACCACCAAAGTAATACAGAGCGTGTGCCTGATATCGGGAGAATGGTCGCCGAAATAGTGGTGGGGAGTGATTGTACTTACAATGTAGTGACAGGGATCTCAGGGATGGGCACACGTTTTTTGCTGTGGCTGAAGTTGGGCAGCTGTGCATAAAGTCTCAAGTACGTAGCCATGCATCCGTGGGTGGTGTGATTGTGCGCCACGCATGGGGGTGCTAAAATGTCCACTAAATCGCTTATGTATTTTACGGCGAGTTCTATATGCTAGAATTCAACTCCGTATGAATGTTTCCCTGTTTCCTCTAAATAATACGCCGTCAGTATGATTATATATATACAGCGTGCATGCTAGCAATCCCTCTATGAGGCAAGCCTCGATACGACTTGTCTCACATAACGAGTCTACGTGCACGCATATTTCGAGCCTTGGCAATCTTAGCTTGGACCAGTTCAATTGTGATTTTGCCCCGACATTGGTATCACAGACCAAAGGTATGTCTTTTTCCGCTTGCATTGTGGGAAGTGATTATGGAGGTACTACCGTGTAGAACATGATCTCCATATGTGAGTCTGCCAGGAAAATCTAAGGCGACGATTACACTACCCCGAAATGTATGAGCGGCCATCACCATTTCCTTTGCTACAAGTGAAATGGCCCTCTGTCTTTCCTCTAAATTGAGGGCATCTTTCTACAAGAACTCCTATTGCAAGAATCAAGATGTCCACTGATCATTCGGAATCTTCGATAATTCTCCCTGATATTCTTGCGGAATGGCCCTGGAAGCGCAATATCAATCCACTCTCAGGCCCTGAGGCCGAGGCAGACTCGAATGCATGGATGCAGAATAATGATGTGCTCATGCCCCGTTTGCAACGACTAGTGGATATCGGCAATCATCGTGAGTTTTACTGACTTACCTGCTAGAGGATGGTCTACTAGATGATTATTGCTCCGCTCCTTAGACTTGCTCTCTTCCCTCGCATATCCTTTGGAGGATCAAGGTATTTACATTCTCTTCTATCTAACCGTCATCAATTACATATCTTAACATGCCTTTATTACTGCTTTGCTATGTAGATGTCTTTCGCGTGGGCTGCGATTTCATGAATTAGTGTTTCTTACTCGATGAATATACTGACCTTGCAACGCCCCATGAAGCTCAGCAAATGGTCAAGATAGTCATGGATGCTATACGTAATCCTGACAAGGCAAGGCCAGCTGGCGAGTGGGCCATGGGGGAAGCTACTCAACAGTAAGTCCGGAGTCCTTCAATGACTGCAAAAAATGATCCTGTGTCCTCATCTAGATTTTGGGAATTATCATCAAAGTGTACATCCAGAGGTGCACGCCGGCGATTCGTCGAGGCACTTGACAAATGCACTGCTTCATTCATTCAACAAGCTCAAGATCGAGCTCAGAATTACTACAGGAACATTGACGAGTATTTTTCTGTCCGCCGTGAAACAATTGGGGCATTGCCGTCATTTGTGATTCTGGAATTCGCGCTCAATCTTCCAGATGAGGTCTTTGAAGATCCTGTGATCCAAAAACTTACCACTGTCTGCGTTGATCTGATGATTCTCAGCAATGTAAAGTTGGCAGTTTCTCCTTTGTCTTTTCTCAATCTCATTTGGAGTAGGACATAGCTTCTTATAACGTCGAGCAAGCCCGTGGCGATGATAGCCATAATCTCGTCACTGTCTTGATGCATCATGAAAACCTTAATTTGAATGAAGCGATGAGGTGGATTGGTAAACATACCTCGAAGCTTGTGCACAATTTCTTGGACGATCTAAGTCGTGTCCCATCCTTTGGTGAAGAATTCCAGGGTGACCTGAGCCGCTACTTGTATGGCATTGCTAACTGGGTCACGGCAAACGATTGTTGGGACTTTGAGAGTCGCAGGTACTTCCTGACGGATGGGTTGGAAATCCAGAAGAGTAGAAAGGTCGTCCTGCTTCCTAGGTTAGTACTTACTTCCAAAAGTGGACTGTTCTCATACTTATCCATCACTCAGGGTTGGAAATCCAGCAAAGGAGTCGGAAGTAAGTCCTGCTTCGGTTAGGACGCTACTTCCAAAAGTGAAATGTTCTGATCCATATCAATTATGCAGAAGCAGTCTCTCAGAGTCTAGATCAATATATTCTTAATATGTTTCGTTACCTTGACAGAGTTTTGAGTACCGTGTATACAGAACGTCTTTTTTCTCAAAGTCGTCCGTAGAGAATTCTTTTCTTAGCGAAACTCCTGCCATGATGTGACATAAAATAGCCAGTCGTTTCTCAGATCTCTTGTGATACATCCTCAGCAGCTTATCGGCAGAGGGGTACATGACACAGGACAAACCAATCTCCAGAAAGGAAGTGTGACCACTCACATGAGGAAATTCACCTCGTCATTTTTAGAATTTCTGGAATGGAGCCGCGAGATGTCTTGACTACCGTTGTTCGAAGTTGATCTTCGCGCAAAATGACACCCGGAACTATACACCTGGGATGCCATAACAGCCAACTGAAATTACTTGCTTGAATTTTTGGACCCTTTCGAAAATAGAAGACTTGAGCTTTCTTGCATCAGAGTCAAGCGTATGTACATCGCCGTGACGTGGCAAAAGATACAATTGCCATAGAGAGATTTCAAGGAGCAGAACTAAAGAGCACTATACAGATGATACATATGAAGGAATCGGATGCATCGAATGGTGCTCGTTGGACACCTCTAGGCCCCCCCCGGAAGGCGCCACTCGTGAATTCAGAACCGCACTGACAAATACGACTTGGAAGGCCAAAGTGATTGGTGGACTTCGACAACCTGGCTCGAATCGTACTGACATGTCACTGTTACCATAGACGCAGAAATTGAGGGAGATGTTGACTGAGCAGCCAGAGGATTTGAGATGGCCACGTATGAACAGAACGTGACTTGGATGTTGGGTTGCTAAATGGCATGAGATACCATCAATGATCAAACCGGCCATGGAATTAACAGTTTCCTCCAAGTTTCCCCAAAACATCTCTTCCTCACAAGCTTCCTATGCGCCTAAGGGTGCCATACCTTAGCAGCCCAATAAATCCCTGAGCAGACAACGAAAACCAACACGCACCAAAGCCGCTTTGTTTACACTTGTTTTTTCTCCAAGTTTCGACACCCTCTCCTCGTCCCCAGCTTCCAGCCGTTCCTCAAGCATTTCCCCGCATCTTCAGCGTAAGAAAACAGGTAAACAAAACGTTTGACGAGAGTGGGATTCGAACCCACGCCCCTGTCCCGTCAGGGACGTTCGACTCCCACTCTGGTTGTTCCACGCCAAAACTCTAAAAAAATAAAGTTCAGATTTTGGGTTTTGGTGAGTGACTAGGCCTGATGATGCGGCGGTCGTTGTTGAGGCCTCAGGTCCCACGTCTGGATCCGAGTCCGATCCTTCACGTGACAGGCTCACACGCGCGACACACAACGCGCCTCAACACACGAGCTCACTCAGGATTTGGTGACTTTGGCTCACTTTGGTCTCGCGACTCGCCCCAGGTGCCCGCACCCAACTTGTGAGCGCCGCACCCGACTCCACACGCCTCCGATCCCTCATGCGACACGGACAACGTCCAAGTTCACGCGACACGCTCACCGATGCTCAACGCCTCAGGCCACTACGATGCCTCGACCACACACTACTCGTGAGCTCACCCGTTTTAGCATGCCGGGAGTCGCGTATGCCACTTTGACTCGTGTTTTGTGTCAACTCAAAACACGGTCTGTTGAATAGCATGTGACTTTGGCATGACTCTACTTGTGAGCGTCAGCTTGGCTCCATAATCCCTCACGCCCCCCGTCCGCGCCACGCCCAGCTCCCGAGTCCAATCCTTCACGCGACAGGCTCACACGCGCCCTCCGCCCCTAATCTGCATCCGCGACGACGCGCCTCGGCCCATCACACAACTTCACATCCAGTTCACTCTGCTCAAGTTTATGTCCGTCGCCAAGTCGACACTCAAATTATGAGCACCACACTCACCATGACACGCCAAGCTCACACGTGCCTCAGGCCCCCGCGACAAGTCAACACTCAAGCATCATACCCGCCTCACATGCCAATGACCAACGGCAAACGATACAAGCCCGCCTCGGCCCAACACTATACAAGCGAGCTCGATTAGGCGCAGCCTACCAAGTTCGTACGCGCGTGTTGCGTTTCCTCCTTCCACGAACGCCAACTCTACGCATCGCGGATGATGTGCATTTCTACGTACTATGTAGTAGATACTTCAATTCACACTGGTTCTCTGACTGATAAGCATGACATGCCATTTACCAACACAGTGCTGCGTGTAGGCACGCCACTTCCACCGTCGAGCCCACCAAAAAGCTGACGAGAGCGAGATTCGAACTCGCGCCTCCGGAGAGACCAGATCAACTGGGCACTATCGCACCCTGGTCAACGAATCCTTAGTCTGGCGCCTTGGACCGCTCGGCCATCTCGCCGTTAGACACATCACATGCCGTCACAATCTTGATCCTTTTTTTTGGGCCAACATCGTCACATCCGACCCGTCATTTTCTGTTGCTGACCTCCTGGCTCCCCAGTCCTAGGCTCTTTCATCAGTCCACCTGTGCCGATGCCTTGTCATTGCCAACGCCTGCAACGCCTGCGCATGCAGTGCCAGCCGGCGCCTCCCCTAGCTTTTCCACTGTTGTGCTCACTCTGACTTCAAGGCAGGCCTCATCATCCTCTCCAATGACCTTGACACGTCGACCACGTGCCTTGCTTGTCAAGTCGCGTTCATTCTGTGACATCTAGTCACTCGCGTACTTGTCCTTAACCACCGTCATGCCCAAAGTCCCCACCTCCCGTAAACGCGCACGACGAAACATTATTGAGGACTCAGACGATGCTTCCCCTACTGCACCTTCCTCTCCAGCACATTCTCAGTCCGCAGCCTCTCGTCCTTCGGCTGAGGCAAAGGAAAACGATTCTGCCCACGACCAAACCAAAATCGGTGCACGAACCATGTACAAGGCCAAGAAGAAAGCCGCCCCTTCTGTTGCCGATCAAAACACCAACGAGACCACGACTGCAGCTCCGATCACAAGATTCTCAAAGCCAGCTGTCGAGACCGTGATGACTCGGATGAGGCAACTCAATGTCGCCCTCGAGCAACGTAGGATCAAGCAGAAAGAAGCAGAGCTCGAGATCGCGAAGCAACAAACCAAGCAAGCCGAATATCGCACGCAACAACTTCAGCTCTCTCTTGACGTTGCCAATGTACTTCGTGAATGGGTGCCAGGTGCGCATATATCCACCTATACAACGTCTTTCTGTTCACATTCCTTTCATCTAGACTTCTTATCCAGTACATCCTTGCAAGATGACTAGCCACCCAATTTATCCAACTTTAGATAAAGATGGGGTGACTGGCGATCAGGATCATGGCAGTAATTGAAATAGAAGCACCTTTTCTTTTGTACTTATAATAGCTTTGCACCGCAGCATTCTCGTCGACTGCCATGTCTATACCGAATCCTAACGACCCTCGTCTTCTTCGTTCTGCTCCCATATCTACTCGTTTCACTGAAAAGGCAGGCACCAGTCGAACTACCGGTGCTACAATCGCACAACAGCTGGAGCGCGAGCGTCTTTATGAGGACATAGTCAATCGCCCTCCTACTGGAGGACCCACATGTCCCTTGCCTGCCCAGCCCTCAAATGACAAGCATGTCCCTATGTCCTTGGACGACTTACTTGCTTCTCGTGCAAATGATAATACGCCCATACCATTGGATGATTTGCTTGCAGTGCGAGCGATCGCACCTTCTGTTCCCAAAGAGGTTACTGCAGCAGGTAGAAACCCCAAAGCTACCTTTAAACTTGCTGCTCGTTTCCGCGAACTTGCTGCTGAACATCCCGGTGGCCTGGAGGGCCACATTGCCCAGACGGAGAAAGAGATGCGAGAGTGGGTCAAGACTGTCGAGGACCACGAGTCCCCCATGCACAAGCGTGAACGCGAGCGCCTCTCCGCATCGTGGTCATACATGCTATTGCACTACGCGCCCAACGTCTCTGAAAATCGCGAATGGGACGCAGATATCGTCATAAACTATGGTCGCACGTTTCTTAAATTCCTGGCAAGTCCACGGGCATCAGCAAAACCTCGCTTTTGATCTGATTTTTTTTCCCGCTCTTTTACAGGTAGAGAACACGAAACCCCTTCCAGGCAGAAAGGCTATCAAAGCTCGAACCCTCATTGGATGGTTCTCTCTCTTCGTCCATCTGATTGTCCGTTATTGCAAAGACCCCAAAACTTACCAGTCATGCGGTATGATGCTCCTCACTAAAGGAAAATTGTTCGACGAGTTGCGCAACGAAGTCTCAAAATGTGAGTAAGCTTGATTAATCCTTTGTTTATTCTGACCCTCTGCAGTGACGCGCGAATATCAACTCGATCGGTATTATGACCGGAGAATATTCTTTGGACGTGCCGAGGTCCATCTTATGATTACAACAGCCCTCGAGTCAACCATCGGACGCCACCCGACCATCCAGGGCATCCTCAAGATTCTCCTTCCTTTTTACACAAGCTGTCGCCCGTCGACGTTAGGCCCCAGGTGCATCCAGTACCTGGAATCAGGCTTTGTATGTTTTTTTTGTCTTCAATCACTTAACATACTCATTAACCCGTGCTAGTACATTAAACTTCGTCATCTCAGAGTGTTCTGCCGCGGCCCCGCCCAGTGGCATGTCGAGATCGACTTGGGTAATTTCAAGGTTTGTTTTCCGTTGACATATACGCACATACGGTTCTCACATTGCTTCCGCAGGGGTACAACGATGTTGGTGGGAAACAGCAGATTTTTAACCTGGCTCCTGTGACCCTCGGACATAATATGATATTCGACATTGTAACATATATTGTGGCAGACCTATTTTTGAGGGGTGCCTTTTTGGCAAAATACAAGGTATGTTTATCTGGTCTGAACAGTTTATTTTTTCCCAAGTCAAACCTCTCTTTCCAGTCGACCGAGGAACTCGTCGCCGATCGCCGCGCAGAACTTCTCCTGGACCCAGAGCTTGCCGACGAACCATTGTAAGCCCATGTTGACTGCTCCAGCTCTGAAAATGCTCACATTTTTATTGTCCTAGTTTCCTTGCCATCGAATCTGGCGGCCATGACTTTTGTTCTCCAAAGTCTGCTTCCATGTCATACTCTGTTTCTGCTATTGTTGCAAGGATGGCAAAGAACGCTGGCCTCCCGATCACTGGGGGATATGATCTTCGTAGGGACACTGGAAATGACGCAAGTACATTTTCGTTTTGTCTGCATCGTCTTTTCTCAATCCTCCAATCCAGTTCGGTGCAATGATGGGCTCCGAGGTAGCTAAATTAATCCTTGGCCACGAACAACGAGGATCGTTCGTCCAACACTATTCAAGGAACACGGCCAATCTTGACATCGTCCCATTGAGACTCGGAGAGAAAGAAGGAACTTATGCCTCTGCATCAGTTTGTGTTTTCTTTCCCTATACTTTCGCTCGCATCCCTCAATGATCCTTCTAGGAGGTATCACGTCGCCACCTTTTTGCCTCCTTTGCAGTGGAGGCAATGGTACGACGTGCAGGTCATAAAGCGTCAGGAGTCTCAGATAAAGCTCTCGAAGACGCAGAAACTGCAAGGATCCATGCACTGGTCGAGGTATGTCGAGCCCATACTCACTGCACATATGCTTAATCGATTTTCAGGCCATGCCGGAAGTGATAGCGCTAGTAGAAAAGTGTCGAGATGCCTGGGAGTCATATCTCCAGTGCTTTACAACTTCTGCCCGTACCTACAGTGATTACCCCAACAACATCAATCACATCTATCTTGTCGCAACGGGGGTCGTGACAAATGACGTGCAGGATATTCCACCGTTGGCGATTCTTCCAGGAATGGAAGCTGAAGCTCCAGCGGTAACACTCTTCTTTTCCATGCCCTTCATCGATTGACGACATCATTTACAGAAACGAGACGAATTGAAAGCAATTTCCAATAAACTGACTGATACAAGAAAGCGTCTACGAAGGAAAGCTCGAGATCAGGCTGCGCGCGACGCATCTAATGCCCTAAAAAAGGGAACTCTCAGTGGGACGGACCGGGACCGTGAACAAGCGATGGACCAATTAGAAAATGATATTTCTCATCATCTATCTGGTAATGTCAAGCAATTCTTGTTTCGACCTCCGTCGCATTGACAAGTCCATGTAGAACTCGAAATCTCTCCCATCGGAGACAAGGAGTCGGTCCAACGGTGGGCTACTGACATCGAAAAGCGCGATGCCAATCTCCCCCTCTACTTCGAAAATGGAGAAGATCTTCACCTGGACTCCCACGTCTTCCGTACCGTCCAGAACTATGCAGGATGTGGTAAAGATCGAGTTCAAGATCCTGCTTCCGTTGCAGCGACAGATGATCAAGCTGAAGTATTTCTTGTTGCTGAGAATGAGCTCGCTGCCGAGGCTCGTGGTACCTCTGGTGGTCAAGTCGGCGAGCCTGTCGATCCAGAAACAGTCGAGCACGACTTTCTCAAATTTCCGATCGCCGATATTCGCAAGGCCTTCCTCGACCACCTGATCCTGCCCGTGTTAGTTGAGAGGGTCATTCAAACGTACAAAGTATAGGGCCCCTCCATGTTTTCGTCAGTGTAAAGCCTTGGTAACCATTTCATGTTAGACCTCAACAGGGTGGCGATGCCCCAGATGCCCCCTATATACGCATCTTGACCCTCTCCCCGAACGAGAATTCCCGTCCATTGCCAACCTGAAGCGTCACATGTATGTCTACTGCACCAGTTTATCCAGGGTGACATGACCAACATTTTCTTCAGGAAAACAGAGCACAGTTCGTGGGCGGATCTCGAGTTGAAGATGATCAGTGACGATGGTTCCTTTGCATGTCCTGGCGGCGATTTTGTGTGAGTTCTGTCCATATGTGCTTGCGAAACTATCCTGAGTGGTTTTTTAGCGGTACTTCCATCATCGACATTAGAGCACACGTCGTCTCGGACAAGTGCATCAGGAATGAAGAACACATGGCCATGTTGATTGCTCACCATGCTGTTGTTGAGAGTTACCACAAATACGATCAAGGGCCTCGCCATAACGTCCACCGACACCTCAAAAAATCCCAGACAAACAATGAGGCTGAAGGATCAAGCAGGCCATCAAAAAAGCCCCGCAAATGTGGTTCATATGAGACCGATATCACCAAAGTTGGACACCTCCTGTCTTCGGTAAAATCTTCTTGCACAACACTGAACACGAAAAAGCTGACACAAGTGTAAAAGCTCGAGTCCCTCGCTCAGGCAGGTGATCCCCTCATACAAGATCTCGTTGACGCAGGGGACTTTGATGTGATGAAGGAATATTACAAACAGGTCAAGGAGGATGGGGAGCCGGACAACTATGGATCTGCCGAGTATGAACAGTGGGCCGAATATTCTCAATCCGAGGACGAGATCTTGTAGTGTCAACATTCAACGGTTGCGGAATCGCATGTAGTACAAATCATTCATTGTGTTCCCAATTCGTCGTATAAGCAGTACAAAGTATAGTACAAAATACAAGTCCTCATTCTGTGCGTTCCTTCCAGTGATCTATGACAGTATTC
>JAGGAR010016094.1:0-24804 GCA_017657315.1 Termitomyces sp. K1Ag
GACAACAAGTGTGCAGTTGGGATTATGTAAGACTCAGTCTCAGGAAGACAAAAGTGGAACCTGTCACTCAGATGTGTCGGCGATCGACTTGGTTCTGTCAGCGCTCAAAAGTTCTTATCAGTCAGCATGCTAGGAACCTAAAGTTACATGGAAGGGTCAGCGATAAACTCTGTTTTAGTAGCGAATGAGCGCTTGTCTAAGACTCACGCGCACAGGGCAATGTGGAATGTAATCGGCGATAACAACAAACAAATGCAAGCGCAAATGTAGATGTAAATGCCAATACCAGCGCTAACTGGATACTAGCCACTGACTAACTGACAATCAAAGCATAATGCCAATCAGGCATAAACAATCGAAGGCAATCAAGCATGTGTGCTTAGATCACCGACGACAGCAAAAACACATATAAAGCACTTCTCAGAGCAAAAAATATGTCAAGAACGAGGAGAACAATGAGCACGCTCTTACAGCAGTGTGCTCACTAATGTGTAGGGGCAGCAATACGCTATATTCTGGCATTATACTACAAAATTGAGGCTATATATACTCAAAATGCTGTGGAGTCGAGCATATCCTATAAGGAAAGCACTCCATAAAACATAATAGATGAGTGGAGCGAGCGCTTAAAATATCTATAGCTCCAGCGTGGCTCCAACTCAAGCTCCAAAAATCAGTCAGCAAGAAAAACCCATCAGCCAATCACATGAAAGTCACATGCATGGTCATGTGACAGGTGCGTCATGTCCAATAGTAGCAAAATGTCAAGAAAAATGAAAAAATACGTGTCTAGCGCCGACAGCAACTCATCACTGTTCTGCTAGGGAGCTTTCATACAATAATTTGACTCTTGTTTGCATGTTAAAAAGTTTTTCTTCCTGCAGCTTCTTGTGAGTCTTGGCTGCCCCAAATGCAGTGGACTGATTCACCCTGCAATATAATATGCTTCAAGACAAGGCCGTAGCACAAACCTCATCCTCCAGCTACTTGCTCTGTCATCATGGCACAACGTGCAATGTCACCACCACTACTGCTGCCTCAGGATCTGGGGGTCTCTAGGTTTGTTCACTTGATAGTTTCTCAGATACAAACTAATTCATCTCGAAGAAAAAAGACCACCTTTTTCCTACTGGAGCACTCATGCTTCATTGACCTCATCATTTTCATCATTTGTATCATCACCGTCCACAATTCCATCGATTTTCTCAAGGTTGTCTAGCAGTTCCTCCGACTTGTCTGTCCAAGCACAAAATATAGCAGAGCCTCCGACTTTGCGCCGGTGCCCCAGAGTGTTTGATCTGAGATCACTTTGACATACCTCAAACCCTTGTGTATCAGGCTACAGGGCTGATGCCCATTTTCAGGTTTGCTCATGCAGGATCAATCTGGCTACAGCACTGATCTCTATTTCCAGGTTTGCTTGTGCAGAATCAACCCAACAATTGATCTTCTTGCTGAAAAGTCTTTTCGTGTCCTGGATTGTGCAATCTTTGCAGGGACAGTCACCCAGGGGAGCAGTGTAGTACTACATGCTTCAACCCCAATGCTGCCACACTCGTTGTGGCTTGATGCCCCTGTCATCTTTAAGGGTGTTGTCCTTGGGGTTTTGCCTGATGCCGCATACAATCAAACTGGAATAACATGTGTACTGTGGTCGGCGCTTGATTTAATGGATTGCTGTGGCCTTTTCATTGAACACAAGTATGTGTCAAATACAGCTTCGCTGTCATGGTTTGATGATGACGATGCTGGCCTTACTGCAACTACAACCCTGTCAGTGATGACTGATGAGGTTCAGCGAACAAGTTTTGCTAGGTTTGAAGACCACACATGCATTACCTGTGCAGAACTTGGATCCGATGCATGCCAACATGTCTGTCCAAGTCAGTCTAGATTCAAATAGCACACCTGGTATTCTTTAATCAAGGGCAGAGCTATTTCTATAATTTCCAAATTCTTCAAATTTTAGTTTCTCATTCCGTAGAATCCCTTCTTCTTGTCAATATTGATACATACAATATATAAACAGGGCAGAGCCTTAAAACTGAGTGCAAAGTTGATGCTGATGACTAGTAGCACTGACAAACATGCGTCTTTACAAAAAACTCCCGTCACATTGGTAACCATACATGTTTCTGTTTCTCATAGAAACTTTCTGACCGGACACACCGATGATGAGGCCATGTCAGCCTTATGAGAAGGTGAATCCAGCTTCACTACTTGCAGCACACCATACACATTGAACGATGCTCCAGCGACAATTATTCAATTGTTACCAGCAGTCAGACTAAGCTTGCCAAATAATGGTGATGAGCTTGTATGATGGGTCTCTCGCTGACTGTGTTGTAAATACTTGTTTGACATCTTGTGCAGAGCCTTGGACAGAGCCACAGAAGAACTGGGCAGAGTGAAATAAATAACTATTCGTCGTTGAATGGGAGAGAGATCTTACCACACCAATGTCAGTCTCAGGGTGCTTCTTCGTGTGAAGTGCATAGGAGCGCAAAGCGATGTGATAGCATTCTAAAGCACGCGATGCATGGCGTGAGTTAACTAAGGATGGTAAACTCTTGTTAACATGCGATCTGGAATTTGTCCATCATGAGGCTGCAGAGCCTGGCCGATGGAGAGCCTTGAGGTCAGAAATGTGCACGTCATGGGCAAAGTCGCGATTTGGTTCATATTTGCTAATGTAGCACATAATATCGAGGTCATCTGGTATGTAGCCAGCTTTCCATGATCATGCAATAAAGCAAGCCTGGACATTCCCTGTTGCCCGCCCCAACAATAGAGTTACCCATTTGAATACATTGAAGAGGAATGTTGGGTTCATGGGACAATGTTGAGGGATGAGGAAGATCAGCAGAGGTGTCAGAGAAGAACTTGTCCATAGCATACACCATCTGTTGGTGCACCATACCCACAGTACCTCCACGGATAATGATGATATTAGAGTCATTCACAATCAAATTGGTGCTTTGTCCGATGGCTGAACAACAAAGACTTTAGAAGGAGGCTCAGATTCTGATCAAGGAATGACTGACCTATAGCAGTTTCAAGCTTGTCCCCAGTGGCAACCCAGATGTGTATACCGGCTTGTTTGAGGTCAGCCATTGTTCCAGGTACACCGTCCTGTAGACGATCCTCGATAGCTGTTGCACCAAGAAGCCGAAGCTCTTGCTCCAAGTCACTGCACACAGCTTCAACCTTTTCCTCCCTGCCCTCCAGAGCAAGGGACGCCTCATGATACTGTTTGCTCCAGTCAAAGTAATCTACCTCTAATTACAAGAATACCCCCTGAGCAAGAGTTCGCCACCAAAGGCAAACAAACCACTTACCAGAGATGACCTTGTACGCAAGGGTAAAGGCCCTAAGGCCTGTATTTGCAAATTCATTCAAATGCACCTCAGTCTCAGCCATAAGCTCATGCTCGCTATCCTGCAAGCGCTGGAAGATGATATTGTCCACCCCCTTTGTAAGCAAGAAGATCCTGCCATCTTCTCCTCCCATCTTGCACACAACAACGCTCATCCTCTTCCTCATGCTTGTGAACTTGAGAATATTCAACAACTCATACTTCTCAACCTCAGGAGCCAATGACAGAGTGTGAAGCAACAGAACTTCCTTATCACACCCACAAAAGACGAACCCAACATCCGCAGCCACCTGAATGAGCGCAGCCTTGTCAGGGGATTGGAACTTGTATCGGTGTTGCACAGTGCCAGTACAGTGAAAAAATCATTGAGAAGCTGAGAATGTGAAGCATTTTCTGAGTTGGGGTCCGTAGAAACTGAAGCTTCAATATCCTGTGCCAACGTGGCATCTCTGAAATGGACATGTGTTTTGATGACTTTCTTTTTCTCCTTCTCCCCCACTCTGATTTTGCCCTCTGAAGGGCACTGATGTTGGCTAAGATTGGAACCGGAAGATTGGTGAGCCGCCCAGAGGTCAAGGTTTACCTCCACTGGCACAGCATTCATGATGCTGTTGATGGAGGGGGTTTTGGACGGTAGATTGTCATCTGAGGTTTTTACTGGTCCATCATCAGCATCACTCCAGTTAGGCGTGTCCTCTGATAGAACATTGATGGAACACCATTGAATTCTAGTGCTTTATTAGTTGATGATTTATACTGTGGGGGTCAACAATGAATAGGTTACCTGGGTTAGGGTCCCTGTCTTGTCTGAGAAGATGTACTTGATCTGTCCAAGGTCATCCATGAGGTTCCAGCTCCTACAAATAGTAGCTTGTCCAGTCTTTTTGTAGTATATGTCCCCATCAAAATAGATGAAGGCAGCTTGACATGTGCACACAAACTCAATTGAGATGTAGAGGGAGATGGGAATGATGGCCTGGAATCTGTTAGACAAATAAGAACATGGAAAAGTCAGATAAGACATGCAAAAGGGACGCGCACGTCAAGAGTGAGTAGATCCAGGTGATCAAGCCATTGATACAAGGATTGTTGTCAGATGAAGTGGCACCGTAAAGCTAAGGTGCGCCCAAAGGGAAGAACTTGACTTTGCTCAATGAATCAGCAATTGCATCAACAGCGGTTAGCACTGCTAGATTGCAAAGGTTGGCAATGCTGAGGAATTGTGAGATCAAACTACATTTGAGGAATTGTATAGAGGACTCACACTTGGGGGTTCATTTGTCACTCGACCTTGCTTCATTCTGGAATTCAAAACAATCTTGGTGTCCTCACCAGTGAACATGACAATACCAAGAGCCCACCGCATGTTTCTCAAGACAGTCCCCTGCAACAGAGTAACCAACAGGTCTATGGGCGACGTCTCCTCTTTATACATGATGTTAGCCTGAACACAATACATATCCATGTCAGGTCGGTCACAATTGATTTGGATCAAATTATCCTTACTCGCACACGATGCCGCATCCCGGAGGTGAGTCAAAGACGCCATGCTATGCCATGTTGCAATTTGAAATTTGTCTCCCCATCAAGATTTTTTGTCTCTACAAAGGCAACATTGCCGTCCTCTGACATTGCGCAAAGCATGATGTCGGCCAGGATCTGTTTGTTGTCCATAATTTCCATGAAGTCGCCAACTTTGAGGTCCTCCCATAGAATATGTTGCCAATCTGGCTGCGTCCCTTTTGATTTCTTGTCTGGGTCATCAGAAGGGGTCCTGTTGGCCTCTACGTAAGAATCTGAGTGATCGTGAGCGTCAATCAAATGTGGCTGATGCCTGTTCTTTTGCCCAAGTTCAGACAAACCATGCACAAAGGTGTTGCTTTTGCTCACCATAGGATTCGCATTCTTCCAATCCCCACCCGCCAGCACCTTCACTGTACTATGATTGACAGCATCTTCCATGAAAATGTTGTTTATGTCATCCTCCTTGATTGATCTTGGCAGATGTTGATCTCGATCCTGTTCTGCGCATCCTGCTCTTCAATCGCATGAGGGAGCAATTAGAGCCACTTGGCTGTGCCAAAGTCATGAATGACCCAAGTAGACCTGCAAGGGCAGCATTGGATGTTGAATAAAAGGTGAATCATGGGAACATGCATTGGAGAGATGGGTGGGCTGGGAGTTGTTAATGGTGTTCTTGTGGTACCAGATCGACTTGAGGATGCTAGAGATTGGAGGTTTGATCAGCTGCATTGCTCCAAATCAAGATTGACTGACACTCACTTCTAAAGGGGCCGTTGATCATTACGTGGGGAAGGGTGCGGTTGAAGAGTGGGGTTACGACGGTGCCAACAACCTTGCTACCTGCAGTATCTTCCTTGTCCTGAGTCTCAAAGTTGCATCCAATGGCCTGAGCAAGAGCCCTGATGAAATCTCCAATGACACAAATATGGATGGAGATGTTCAGGCACACTAAAAGCACGTTAGCTCATTGTTGAGTCAAGGGTGCTGAGACACTGACCTGGTCAAGGTGAAAGGGTGCCATTGGAAGTAAGACACCTCAGGGCATGAGAGGAAGATGTACTGGCCAGTGCACGTTGTGGTCTTCTCCTTCTTGATCTGAAGCTCTGTGGCATTCAAAGGGTGGCTGCTGGATGACCTTTGAATGTACGTTCTATGATGAGATCAAATTTCACAAGGGATGTGCTCCCCAACATACTTGAATGATGCCTCCAACCATCCAGTGGCGCTGACAATGCATCAATACAACATCAGTATCCAGCAGCAATCAAACTCACCCAGAAAACACCAATGTTATTCCTACGATGATGGACCAGGCTGTGGCTTTGTAGAAGGTGACGTTCTTGTCAAATGAAATTGTTGAGTGGGCATGGTACAGCAGGGAGACAAAGTTGCAGCAGATGGGGAGGAGAGTGAAGATGACATTGACATGGAGAATGAGCGTGGCGGTTTAAACAATAGCTATTCAGGAACATGAGCATGAAACAAAGAAGAGAAGGTCGACATAGAAACGTACGGTATGTGATGCCAAAGGCTGCATGAGCAGTGACGCTGTTGTCCTTCAATTGGTAGTTTATGAAACCAAAAACTGCAACCACAACCAACAAGTGGAGGAAAATCCAGACGCCAAAGAATAGCTGCCGGCCTCCCTCATTGATCATCCACACATCAAACTTCTCATGGAGAGCGGTTCACTTGGGCAGGCCCGATGTCATCGAAGTTGCTGTGTTGGACCGTTGCAGGCCTTGACCTTAAAGTTGGCTCCTCTCTGTCTTGTTTTGCTGGAGATGGGTGGGCAAGGAATTGCCAGCATAGCTCGTTACAACATCAGGATGCTGATCCAGAGCATACTTGTCATCCAAGAAGTCAAGGCTAGATTGGGGGTCATGATGCAGGCGGTTGAGCATTGCTATCTTCTAGTCAGATCTGAGCAGACTTTTGGGTCTGCAAGGGAATGTTCTTGCAATTAGGCTAAACTCCTCTTCTGGAACGCTGTAGACAAACTTTGACACAGATATGGCTACTTTTGGCATTCTTTGCTAGTATCCCCAATGTCACCGCATCAAGTGGCTTCACAGAGTACTTGCTTGCCAGGATGTATTCTTCTACAAGAGGGGGCAGGTATGCCTGGTTGTTAATGCCAAACTGAGGCAGTGGTGTTGCTGTCATCAAAATTAGGCTTCTGTAAAGAGACAATAGGGTTGGCGATGAGATTGAAGGATTCAGAAGAGAAAAAAAATAACAACAAAATGGACGACAAGAAGGATGGAGACGTGGACCAAAGGGTGGAGCTCAGGCGAGATCCCATGCTTGGCTCTTGTTTCAGGCTCATCCTCCAATTGACAGAAAGAAGTTTCAGAATGGCAACTCAGATTTGCTGGTGTTCTTGAATTCAATCCATGCATACATGTGTCCAGGATGTGACAGCACAGAATTGAGATGGTCCAGATGATTTGTTATTCTATGTGGAAATGAGCTTGCAAATTTTTGATGCAACAATGATGACACGCACACAAAGAAAGCCGACCCTCAGGCCTCAGGCCTCAGCGCTCAGCAGCCACTGCGCCATCACAAACGCATTCAGCAATCCACTCAAACTCCATGTTCACCTCTGCGGCTCCTTCACACACTACTATTATTGCAATTGTTTGATCCTTCAAACTCTGCTGCACCCTCTTTCTTCTCCTTGTTCGCTTGTGTGGAGCTTTGGACAAAAGTGGCAACAAAGTCCTCAAGCAAAAGAATGCAGCAAGCGGGTGCACAACCATTAATGTTGCTAGGGTCGAATCTGGTATTTGTGATGCAGACAAAGAAATGACATTGCCTTCTCCACCCTCACATTTCAGTCTTGCATGCATCTCCCTCTCAACTTGACCCACTCAACTGCACTGTTTGTGGCAGCCTCAGGTTGCGATTTGTTCTTCAAGGTCTATCAATGGACATTGGAACCTCTTCTCACAAAATCAAAGAAATACTCACAGTCATGAAGAGCTGCGACGCTAAACTCCTTTTCTGGTATGCCGTTGGGCAAACTTCTTCAATAATACGCTCATTTATGCAATCCAGCTCACTTCCACACATAGCTAGCCCACCAGTGATGTGATGAGAGGCTAGCAGCAGTGGTTTGAAATCAGTAGGATAGGTGGCAGGCTGGCGTGACAGGTTGGGTCTGTTGGACACGTTCACATCTGGGGCTGTGACAATGCGAGCAGCAGCTGGGTGAGAATTGGGAGTAGGAGTAGTCATGTTGCGAGGAGAGGGATCTGGAAAGACATTGCAGGTAAGGTCGACCGATACCAAGACAGTTTCAGGTGGTGTCCTGTGCCAGAACATAGCCAGTGTCTTTTTCTTCTTCTGGACCTCTGGTGGCCATCGCAGATTTTTCCGGTGTGGGTGTCTGTGGAGCTCAAGCTATGCAAGGTGCTATGTAGAAAATACAGATGCACAACTATATGCTATGATGTGTATAATGGGTAGAAAATGCACATATATAATGTGTGAGCCATTTAACAGTGCATATAACAAAATTCTTGAAATCTCTCCCTTTCCTTCCTTTTTTGCTTGATTTGCTTTGTCAGGTAGCCAGTACAATGATGGGTAAACCGAGAGGGGCGGAGAGGCAAGGACAAACAATTTTTACGTATCAACAAACATTGTTGGCCATACACGTGACACGTCTGGGAGAAATTTGCCTTCTTAAGGGAATGTCAGTGTGGGGGAGAGTTGGGCGAGCTCTTTTATCGTTGACGAATCGATTTTTCTTCGACATGCCGCCACAAGAGCCGATGTGAGCTGATGTGAGTCGGCAGTGTAGACGTCAGAGGACCTGAAAAGCATGAGATTCCTGCTAATCACGTCCATTCTTCACAGCTCTCTTCACTCCCATCCGAACTTAAGCGCTCGTCCACAACAGCGTCCCAGTCACCTACCGCGTCACCCATGTCACTGCCTATCGCTGCAAGCTGTCCAATTGAACCACGCACGAAAGTTCAGCCTCACGAAGCCACGAACTCTACACGCAGCCCAAACATATGCCCCAGCCAACTGTCGAACTTCCGAGGCCACCCGGGCCAGCACCCATGCCACTTGTCCCAACCACCTGTCAAACCCCGCCCGCCCTGACAAGCCGTGTAGCAGCGCCCGTGCTCGCAGCAGTCGCAGTGCGGCATGTTTTGATGCGGACGCTTCGAAACGGCGCATCAGACCAGTCCCAAACCGGTTGTGATTATAGTCTACCCTCAGTTCGTGCCTGCTGATTACATACCGCGAACTATCTTATAATCTCAAACTGTAAACACAGGAATTTCACACCAGATTCTCGTCAAAGTCGAATACAAAGCCTTCCTTACCACATACATCTAGGATTTGGTAGTTTCACCTGACGGCAAAGGCTGCTCTCCTTCCAAAACCCTCTTTTCACCATCCCCAGGAGAGATATCTTCGTCCGTCTGCAAATCCCTTGCTCTAGCTTCCACAACAGACTTACGCGCTTCAAGCCCTCCCTCATACCCGAACCATGTGAAACGGCTACAATGGGGACCACGCACGAAGAGAATAAAGAGTTGCCATCCATACCAACCCATGTTAAGTGCAGCTCCCGCTCTCCAGCCATACGTAACAAACACCTTAGTACCGACAGATGTACCGAGGACTTGACCAATGAAGATCTATTGTTTGAATGTGTTAGGACATGGGCCTGACAAAGAAGACACAAGAGAAAACATGTACCGAGAGGATCATGATGGCATTGAGTCTTGCCCGCGCTGCTACAGAGATTCTGCGAGCGGTGTTAGGATTTTAGGGCGGAAGACCGGGTAATCCCTCTTACCCAAAAACTGCAGTTGAAAGGGAGACTTGTAGCATTTGCCGAAATACGTCTAGTCCAAAGGTTGCAACAATCACAGCACCAATATTGATACCACCAGCACCGGTTTGAATGGCTTGGAAGCAAATAAGGCATACGATTCCTATGAGGGACGCATACCACGGAACGAGCATGTCAATAGCTCTTCCAACCAGAGGGCCCATGGCAACGCCAAACATGCCAACTAGACCGAACAAACCAATCGCTAGTCTGTATATCCTCAGGATCACTGTTCCAGGAAAGAAATGGGGAAACCTACGTGGAGTAGTTATATGGTGGTCCCCCTAGAAGAAACGTCAAGGTCACCCAGAAGTTACTAAAGCAGGCACTCGAGCCAAGATTAATTAGCGATGCCTGAATTAGTAACGGTTCTGTGACACAAAACTTTGCCATCGTCCACAGAATTTCCCAGTATGTCAAATCCTTGTTCTTGGAAGGATAGTCAGGAAGTATAAAATACATCCCGAGCAATACGACAGCCTGAGTTCCAATCGCCATGTAATATACAACTCGCCAGGTCGTAAACTCTGCAATTACCCCTGCCAGAACTCTTGCGATGAGAATCCCAAAAAGAAGGCCCGAAAGGACGACTGAGATAGCGGAAGCACGTCGTTCAGGTGGAGCCAGGTCTGCGGCCAATGGTAGGAGAATTTGGGGGGCAACTGAGACCATCCCGACGAGAAAAGACAGAACCTCGAACACAACGAGACTATTTGTAATAGCGAGGCCAATGGTCAGAGTCGTAGACAGAGTTGTTAGAAGGATGAGAAGCTGTCTTCGGCGAACTAGATCACCAAGGGGTGATATAAGGAGAAGACCGGTAGCATAACTTTTATGACATGATCAATCTATCCGATCTCAGGATTACTTAGAACTAACCCGGCTTGTATGAGAGTAGGAATTCTGCACCAAATGAGCAGATACTATTTCGAAGCAGATAAGCAGACAAACCTAGAAACCTCATTATAGGACACATTAAATGATTGCGAGAATTGTACTGTATTCAAGCACAAGATAATCATCACATCACAAGTAGGTTCAATCGCGGAGATAAGGATGCTCACTGAGCAAAGGTTGGCAATAATAGAGGTTTGCAACCACTGGGCCGCATTGTATCAGCACTGATTCAACTACAAAATGATTCAAAACCTACCAAAGGTACTCGCAAACCCAAAAGAAACGTTCAAAATCAAACCAAAGTGAAAAGGCTTGATGGGGTCATAACGGAGTTGTCGTGGTATTGGGATGAAGCCGAAGTCATAACTTGAAGCAGATGATTGATGAATAATGCCCGGTTCATTTTCTTCTGCGCTAGAGCGCGCTGTCGCATTAGCGGGAGGCTCAGTCATCGTGGGATGTGCGTTGAAAGATGTCGGCCAAAACAAGCGTCTGATATGGGGTATTTTAATAGTTGAGCTGATAGCCGATGGAGTGCTATGTACAGCGAACGATTTATTTTTACTGTAAGTATGTTTCGAAAGAAACTTGAAACAAAGATTTTTTTCCCAGCCCGAGCATCCGGACAATCCCGTGTGAGGACTACAATTTGGGTGCGCAAGAAGAGGATGCCGAGAAGATGCCATTCCCTCTCTCCATCTGCCGTCACCAAAAGACTCTGGTGCCGGGCCCCGGCTGATGCATCAAAAACCTGACCGATGAGGTGCGTACTTACCACGACGGTACTTCGGAGTTGAACATACTCCTGCCGGGATTATGAGAACTCGTCCTTGTAGGTCATACATATGGAAGCTAGCCCGACCAATAGAGGATTCGAGCGAACGGCTATCCATCCAAGTTGTTAGTAGACAGGCACGACCGTGACAAGAACCAACACGGGTCAAATCCTACGAGTAGCCTAAGGCCCGTAACAGTCTGTTTGACTGAGACGTGTCTTGAACGCGTAAGCAGGTTGTGTTGGGATTGAATTGAACAAGTTCTTGACACGCCTATCATATTTGTCTTTGAAACTACAGCCACACTGGCGCGTGTACATTCAGCCCCATGGGTGCCGCACTTTCCAGCCCCTCCTTCACGGGCGTCTTTGAGAAAATGGCGGCATGCCTGACCGCCGTCATCTCACCCTTAGTGCCTCGCCACCGAGTCGACAATGCTTGAATCTCTGGATCAGGAGGAACGACTCGTGGTGGGAACGGTCGTCCTTTGCCAAAAGCCTCTTCAGGACTAAGACGGCCGAGTGACCGGATCCACTGCCCCACAGCAGCTAGTGAGACTCGGACCTCCCATGAGCCACCCTCCTACATCGAAAACAGTCAATCCATCAAATTAGCGAAAACAAAAGCAATCACCATTATAGTCCTGCAGAGGGCAGCATTGATTCCGAGAGTAAGAAAATAACCTGCAGCGTGATCGATAGCTTGCATTGGGAAGGGCCGTGGAGTAATCCGACCATTCTATTCGTTAGCTTTCAGCGATATGCTCTCTCCGAGTCAATAACAATGAAGGCTTGTACCGCGTCTTCGCCTGAGAACTCTTGATATGCCTGACTTTCAGCAACATTGAAGCCAGTGGCTGTTTGAACTAACGAATCAAACTGAACTTTTTATTAGTAACCAACTTCAGGCAAGGGAAAAGTCAATATTTCACCCCGCGACGATCCTTCCATGGACCATCCCAACCCCACGCAGTCAAATTGGCGGAAATGATACCTGGATGCAACGCTGCAAGTTCTTTCGCCCCGAAACCTTTCTTCTCTAGCCCACCCGGCCGATATGCCTGCAAAAACACGTCGGCTTCTTTTGCAAGATCAATCAGTTTCTCGCGATCAGCCTCAATTGTAAGGTCCAATTGTGCCGTTCGCTTTCCGATAGAGGTTTCAGTATCTAGGAAAGGCAACGATGGGAGGTTTGGAGACGTCACAAGTAGGACATCTGCGCCGTAAGCTGCATAGATGTCAGCTTCAATACGATTAGGGGACTCTTCCTCGGTACTAACTTGCAAGAGCTCTCCCAGCAATAGGTCCAGCAAGAACACGACTGAGATCGAGAACGCGTATCCCTTCTAATGGATAGGATACATCTGGCCGGGCCTGCCGCTTTGGAGCTTCTCCAATCTTGATCAGAGAAACAGGCAAGGTTCCAAGAAGAGCTTTCGCGTGTGGATGATTATCCCATACATCAAAGGACCGCAGCGCAGTTGCACACATGTTTCTCGATGCAGCTGCCGTCTCGAATTCAATCGCGTCCCATTGTAAGAGTGGGTTTGCCACATCTTCCCTTGTGAGGCTGGGAGTTTCTGGAATATCCAAGATTTTGAGGATACCACTACGGTGACTGCAGGGCAACGTTCGGTTCAGCTTTGAGGTAATAGATAAAGAACATACTGAGGAAAGTTGGTATGAATCCTCACGAAGCCACCACCCTTTGTCTTATACAGGCCAGCAATTGGGTCCCATAGATTACCTTCGGGAAAATCCCCATTCAACGTATACCATACTTCACTATCTATTTTCGTATGACTATCACCTCTCAATCGAAGAGAGCGTAACATACGGAAATGGATAACAGCATGACGAGCATCCACAGTAACCTCCTGGTCAAGCGTCGCGGCAGTCCTTAAGGCATGAAATTGAGCAGAAGAGAGACCAGCCAGGCCAATTGCCGCCTCAATAATATGTACAAAGGATGCGTCAGATCACCGCTTTTGATGATTGATAGTGCGCGAACCTGAGCAGCTGTGCCAAGTCTAAAGGTTGAATCGATGGCAGAATCTGGGTCATCTGTCAGTCTGAGGTGGGATAGCGCGGATACCGGAAGAGCCAGAGAGCGCCAGATATCTGCTGCAGCCTTCTTTGCTGCGATACTTTCAGACATGGTCATGATGGTGAACAGTCATCAAAGCAAAGGCTTCAAAGGGAAAATAATGTTGACCGGACTGAGAGATGCCGGATAGGCGCCGAATTGAAATTGTCAACACTCAGGCTATTATGATTTGATCATGATCGGACCATTGCACTGGTTGCGTTTCACGAGCAAGACACTGTACAGACTGGCGGGTCCAGCTTTGGGCCACATGAGCAACATCAAAGAAATACTAACCCTGTGTTTGAGTAGTTGCTGGGTAGTGCTCTGTTGGTTGAAAGAGAAAACCATCATCCGATGTGGCTCCTTTCATATCTTCTCGCTCTCTCTGCCGCCTGTGCGGTTTGTCGTCTCTCTGGCAGGACACCAACATAATGACTCTGAAGGAAGCTTTCAATTGTGCTAATGTATCATGAATAAGTAGATTCTTTCTCACTAGGCACTGATCAACTAGGATCAACTTTGCTAATATTGCAACCTTGGGACTACCTTGAAAACTGCGGTTCTTTCTGGAAGTCCCATTGATTATCGACTATCCTCAAGATGCGCTACCCATCACTATCACTTCGGTACCCCCATCCCACTGCAAGGCTTGTTTCTTTCCTTCCTCTGCCACTCCGTCACGTTTTTAACAGACAGGCTGCCAGTACCATCAGTCCATGGCTTCACTGCACTTAAAACAGCTCAGACAGCCCCATTTGTTATGATCGCAGTCAAACCTTCAACCAACTCTACCCACGCGCAACCACGCGCAGATTTTGAATCTGCTCAACCCGGCGTCCCACGTGTATCATCTACTGACCAATTCAAACCTAAGTCGGCCTTCCTGCTGGATCTGTACCTCATTGGTTTGAAGTTGATTCTTCCCATGATGCTAGTCAGCCCATTTGAGATCCACCTTGAAGCTCATCAGAATTGTTTTCCTCACCTTCAACCAACTAGAAGGTTTTGACAATCAGTTACACCTGCTCCCCTGCTTCAGAACTTCAATATCGGTGACTTCTCTACTGCCACCGCACTCAGAGATCCTATATTACAGAGACTTTCACGTGAGTCATACCAGTATTAATTGTTTGGACCGTCTGATGTTGATTGATTTCTTGTGAACGTTTCATAAGTAGTCTTTCCGATTCCAATTTCAGACTCGCCATGCGTTTACGCTCCAATTCCTCACACGCACGGACTTCAACCATGCTGCGTCCTGGTATTCTGTGTGAAAGTCATGAAACAACCACACGGCCCGCTCTCAAGTAACACAGCCGACCTTTCGGAGTGAGCAGGATATAAAATGCATAAAACCGATCCACTCAACATCCTTTCACCTCTGACATCAAACCTTTACTATGATTCATTCACTGAGTCTCATTTTTTTGTTTTTCGCTGGACTGGCTGCCAGTCACGGTGAACAGGATAACCAGGGTAATCACCTTGATCTAGGCGGTATCAAACAAGCTTTCAAAGCTGCCTCTGTAAGCCTTCTCATTCCATGAAAATGCTATCTTGGAATAACATATACCAGATCCCGTCAGCATTGTCTATCAATTTTAACCCAAAGGCACTTCTAGAGGTTACCTTTTCTGAGCCCCCAGGCGAGCCGATTACCCTTCACCCAGGGATTCAACTCCCGATGACCGGTAGGTGACCATTCAGAAAGAAAAATCACGAAGACTCATGGATCTTTCTGCAGCTACCGCAAGCTCGCCACGCTTCGGTACTGTAGGCCATATTGGGAAAGGCCCCCTTGTCGTCCTGGCTGTCGACGCTGATCCCCCACCGCCAAATCAAGCGCAAATCAGGCATTTCCTTGGTCCCAACTTCTTCCCCGGAGACCATACAATTGGCCCTGCTAAGGCTAGCACTCTTGACAACAGGACCGCTGCAATCACGGAATTCCTCCACCCAGCTCCCCTTCCTGGCTCTGGTGTTCATCGGTAAGCCCTTCAACAAACGCGAACTTCAAAATTCCCACCTTGGACTTCTATCTTGTAACCCAGATACATTTTCCTCTTGTTCAACCAGCCTACGGGGTTCAACAGCCAGACACTTGTTAATCCCAGCACGTCTCCGTTCAACTTCAGCCTTAGTGCATTTACAGCAACTACTGGACTTGGAGACCCGATCGCTGGAAATTTCATGCTTGTCGGCCCCGACCCAACGGCGGCTTGACCTCTTAGTCACAATGAAACGAAATCGAACACAGAACTTGAATGATATATTTTCGGACTATTAATCACAAATGTTGTTCAGAAGCGATACTCGAAGTCAATCCAGCTCGGATGCCCCAAAATCATTTTAAGCGCGAATTTCCGAGCTTCATCGGCTGTCAGAATATTTTCTATTGGGACTCGTGCAGTGGTGTTTCCGCCAGGTCCTAAACCACAAAAAGTTGTCGGGATAGATACATAGAAGATAGGCACCACTGACCAGTGGAGTTGTACTCAGCGTAGAATGTCGTATTGAGGATGGTGGGCCTGACCACACAACAATAAGTCGCAGAATGAAACTCGAGGGTACAAAGGACATGCACCTAGCGCTGTCGAAGGGCGTAAACCCAGCCGGACGTATGCTCTCATCCATAAAAGTATTGAGGAACACAGTGGTCGCGAGATCATTCCAAGGCCGGCCTGCCCAATTTCGAATTCGCAGAAAGTCACTCCCGTGGAAGGCAACACTCACCTAGATAACATAGCCCGTCTGTGGCGGTAGTAGCATTTGCGTCGGGTGACTAGTTTGTATAGGTAGGAAATTCCTGAAGACATTACTTCGTGATACGTACCCTAATTATCTTTGAGTCAGAGATATAAGCTCCATACTGGTTTCCCGGTGCATCAGTAAGATTAGTGCCTTTCCAAGCAACGATACCGCCGCCACAAGCGCGGTTAGCAAGAATCACGTTTCGGAAATACCTGTGAAGAGTGTCACATCAGCAACCGTGAATATGAATTAATCTATCACACAAACGCGGTTCCAAATCCAAACAAATCTGCGTAAGTTGTATATTAGACGTGGTAAAAGCATCAAAAGTGAAAATGAAGACTCACAATCCGTCTGGCCAAAGATCACGCTGTCCACGACGTACGTGCTTCCATTACGACCTGTATACCATGTATCCTGGAAACTGGCGAAGGAACATCCATAGAAAGAGGCATTCGAATACGAGATGTCAGTCACTAGTGCCTGGGAAATAGCAAAATTGGCCTGCAACATGGCATGAATGTCAATACTGAATTAAATTTAAAATAAAGGCTGCGGCACGAACAGCACGATTAGACCAGTCAATATTGTATGCCCTGAAGTCGCTGTTCCCTACAAGCGGCTGAAGAGGTGCACCAGTGGGACCGGCTCCAATAAGAGATCCGTTGAACGAAGGAGCGACTATCAAGACCGCAGACGTGGCATCGTCCATGCCTGGATGAACAAAATTGGTGTCGAAAATCTGAACCAAGTTCGACGTCGGGGATGGTGGGGCATCCAATGGATATTTTGGGTTGGCAACTGAAGCTACTGAGGACGAAGGGAGCTGGCCCTGGTGAAATGAGTAGCATTAACTTAAGATGAACGTATAGATTTCACCAGGCCAATAGCCACGGTACTAGCACTTACCAGTAGCGTCAGAGGCGCAGACCTTGTAACATTTATAGTTTCATGGTACTCGCCTTCCCCGATGAGAATACTAGCGCTACCAGTAGCAGGGCTTGAAGGTACCAATGAGTTCTAGCTTTTTTCCTGGAAAACAAATTGAATTCACAGGGACAAAATAGCCTCTTGAACGTTGTCGAAATGAGCAAAGGGATCAGACGCGTTATTGGAAACATATATTGTGCCCTGGGGACAACCGAGGAGGGGAGATTGTCCCACGGGCTTCTTGACCTGACACGCGATGAATTCGGGAGAGAGACCGGCTACGGAAAGAATAAGCGCTGCATGCAGCAACGCAGCGAGAGATGTACGTTCTAAGAGCATTTTCAATCGATCCACTGAGGAATACGGCAAGGCGGCATCTTATGAGCCTTTCAAACAAAATGTCCCCGGACCGCCAAAATCGATGACGGAAAGATCACGAGAACACTGGAGACAACCTATGGCCCGGTGGGGCCCCAGCAAAAGCCATGAAGTGCGCATGATTGAGTATTAAATCGATTTTAGCGAGTCATGATGCGGAGATTTATGTTGCAATCGGGTGAAAGTTCATAGGCCAACGCGGAATAGTAGAAAATAAGATAGACGAAAATTTCCTAGAACAGATACGAGAGTAAGAAAAGGTGTCAAAATGACAGCGAACGGTTAACAGGGAGAGCTTAAAAATATAGTATGCTAGACGAGGGCAATCCTGAGGTTAGTGGTTGCGTGCTGGTTAAACGCGAGAGAGGATCGGTGAAAGCCGACGCCGGCTCTTAGACATATTTCTTCAAACTTTCAAAATTTCAACAATTTCAACCGTCATCAAACGTTTCAGGAAATTCCATTATGTAGGCATGTATTGCGCTCTTTCTTACCCTCTTTACCGAAAATGAAACACATGATGAAGATAAATGTACGGGCCATCAAGATTGCATTAATAACTTTCGAAAATTCCTCTCACTAGTATTGGCTTCCAGGACTCGAATTCATGCTAAGCTGAGATCAAGTTTACGGGATACGCCACGCAAAGCCTCGACCATTTCTTCATGGATATCCTTCACAACCGTCTTCAAACCATTATTAATATAAATGGCGATCCTGAGTATGAATAATCAACTCACAGCGGCATCTTTCTCATCGTTGACAAAGCCAATACCTGCCCCGGCCCAAACCACCAACCGATTTGATTCCCCTTTTCCTTGGGCCTCGTCATATCTCTTCAAACGAGTCTCAAGGTCTAGACCTTGATCAAAGTCAACCAGTACATCATTAGCAATCGCACGTCCGTCAATTCCCTCCGGCCAGAAACGTGTTCGTGCAGCATCGTCGAACGCATAACTTCGTGCAGTTGCATTGAGGCCAGCTTTCAGGATTTCCTGTTTCATTTCCTTGCTGTACATGCATTCAGGAGCGCACAGTAAGCGAGAACCCAAGACGACGCCGTCGGCACCCATTGTCAACAACGCTGCAATCTGTGATCCTGTCGAGATGCCTCCCGCAGCAATAATTGCAGGTCCGTTGGGAACTTGATGGATCACCGCTTGCAGTAAAGTTAAGAGGGGAGGTGCGTAAGCTCCTCCATGTCCGCCAGCCTCATTACCTAATGTTCCAAGGTCAATGCTATGTAAGCAATGCAGAAAGATACAAGTGCACGTCTACCTTGAACAACGAGTGCATCAACCTTCCATTCATTGGTGGCGCGTAGGGCCTCCTCAACCGAATTGACAATGACAAACACAGCAGTCTTATGTTTACGATTGGAATCATAGGCACGAACTTGAGCAATATGCCGACCGAGGTCACCACCAAAGGCGAACCAGATAGCCACGGGAAGTTCTTCCAGCACCGCAGGTAACCGAGGATCATCCGAGGCTTCAGTGTTGTCAAGGACAAATCCGATGAACCCAACACCGACTGGCACTGGTACATCAGAAGGCAAATGGAGAGCTGCACGCACAGACCGCAGTTGATCTCGTAGCTTCTGAGATGGATCAAGACCTGTTCAGCAGGATAAGCAGACATATTTCTGCGACCTGTCATTATCGTACCTGCAGGAATGAATCCAAACGCGCCAGCACCAGTGACTGCCGTCGCCATCGAGGGCGTCGCGGCGTGGTACATTGGCGCCGAAACGATGGGGCTTTGGATTCCTTCAAACGATCAGTACTCGGTATCCAACATGGGTGATCCTAGAGCAATCTCACTCAAGAGCGTAGTCAAGCGGGTGGTGATAGATGGCATGTCGGATTGGTCAATAATGGTGCTCAGGGGTTATATAGGTTGTAGATGGATAGCTTCGTAAGAAATGCAACGTATGTGGAGTTTTGAGAATACATTTGGTGGCAGCTTAGCAAGAACATCTTTATATTTAGCCGACTCAGAGTAGATGGATTGTGGCTGGGCCACACATGTCGAAACTTTATGACGGGGTCCGGAAGATGCCGACCAAAGCTCAGAACTACCATTTGTCTAGGACGCCCCAGAGCTTCTTCGATAAGCTCACTCCTTCGCAACAATAATCATAGGCTTTCCAACAGCATCACCCTTACCTTTGAGCATAACAATCAAGGCCTGGGGTGCATTCTCGAGTCCTTCCGCAATCGCTACCTCCTCACTCTTCAACTTGCCCTGCGCCATGAGAGCTGGTACTTCCGTCATGAACTTTCCAAAGAACTGGGGGATGAATTCAGGAACAATGAATCCACGGACGTCAAGTCGTTTCTTCATGATCAAGTAGGCATTCTACAGAGATTGATTAGTAAATTTGTGATTTAGGACAAGGAGAGTCATGCCTTGAGACGATAGTGTTCTTCAGGCGGGGTGCTGTCTGTCGCACTACAGCCGCAGATCTAGATGGACGTGGTCAATGCTAGCCTCCAGTAGTCATCTGACTGTAACCCACTATCGCCCGAGATCTCGGCACCATGGCGTCCAATGCCGCATCTAAAGCTTCGCCTCCAACGTTATCCTGTCAAATGATCATCCAATACCGTCAACGTTTATATCACTCATCAATTTCAGATATCACTTGCCCAGAAGACATGAATTGGCCCATGTTGTCTGAGGACAGAATCATAGCTCTGGGATTTGTAGTTAAAGGGAATGTCGGCGCCAAGAGACCGCATGTATTCCACTTTAGCATCTGATCCAGCAGATGCAATAACTTTGAGGCTAGTAGCATTGATGTAAGGTGAGTGGAGTCGGACTAAGTGGCAATGACAAACCTTCTTAGCTTTGCGAGTTGGATAACCATGCTGACAAGAGGATCAGTGGCAGGGGTGGACTTATTTCGCCCATGATTACCTTCCAACACCAGAGGCACCCGACGACACAAACATTGTATCACCCTAGGAAAGTTGAGTACAGTGAATGATTTCATGCAATGCAATGTGGTATTATACCTCCTTCGCTTCAACCAAGCCCTCATAAGCAACAAACGCAGTAAGACCCGGAGTTCCAAGAATACTGATATACTTCGAAAGCGGGTAGAGGCCGTTTGGATTGGGAACAACTTGAAGAGCGAGCGAATCCATATCAAATGTGCCATAGGCCCATTCCTCTGGCTTGAAATCAACACGTCCTGGCTTTCTGCCTCAAAAACAATTCCGGTAGCATGTCGAGAGGAGCTCACCTTCGACGTAAGGTTGGACAGTGTAGGCTTCCCAGGTGGTCTGACCATACATGTAGTCACCGGGTTTGATCCCATCTTTCTCTGACCGCAGGACAACGACGAGACCGGGTCCAACCAATCTAAATCCAAGCTTGAGTCTTGAGTCGGCTCACTGATTGCAAATCAAGAACGCTTACGGGGCGCCGATGTTGAATGTTGTCGAGTAACTCGGGATGGATGGGTCCCTCATGCGTTCACGCATCGCAGGTTCGGGACTTCAGAAAAGAACATCAGGCCTTCACACATCGAACCTACGGGATTTTGCTACCTGAGTATTAGCGTCTTGGTGAGAAAACCGCCATTTAGACAGACATTGTCGAGATCGATGGTGCGCGAGGTATCAAGGACAAGATGCTGTCCCACGACTGGTAGATGTCCGTACTCTGGGCGTGCAGTGAATACAACGCGAGGATTTGCCGTCATAGTTGGAGTTCGAGGTGTAAATGGAGAGCAAGGCACAGCGGCTGCCGCAAAAACTTTTGTAGTAGCAAAGAAATGTGTGTAGGTCCATTAACATCAACCGCCATACGGTAGGACTCAAACAGGAACGGGATGCGAGGGGATGTGTATCTACACAAGACGCGTTTTCACGGGACGTTCATCAGAAACGTCCATAACCGGTCAAAGTCCTCCGAGGCAAGCCTGAGCGCACTTTAACGCGAAAGTTATGTACATGTTTTTGGATCGATATGTATCATGATAAATCATCAGCATGTGGCAGATACGCTGAAGTTCAAGTGGATCCTGATGATCGTACCTCAGTTTGCCGTTCGGGCTCCCAGCATATGACTAAACCCGTCTGTTATGACCTTGTGGAATCGTGCCTCAACAAAGTAGGAGGATCGAAATTGGCTCTGTCTGTATCTCCTTTCGAAAGGTCGACACTCATTGATCAGTTATGAAGCAGCAGAGAAACAAGTGTCTTGCGGATGGTGTGTCCGTCCAAACGTGGTCACTACATGAGTATCAAGAACAAACGGGTGCCAGATCATGCTGTTCTCCAACACTGCTGCTCGGTGATACAAGACATAGAAAACCTAGGTGTAAGATAGGCAAAGCAATTTTCGGAGAACCTCGGATAGTCAATCGCATTCGATTGCAGTAGGGTAATAAATCGAGGGCGTCAAACAGAAAATTAAACCAATGTTGCTCCATGTTGAAGGGCAACAACCAGGTCCTCATATAATTCTTTAACGACATCCTATGGACAATTTTCAGGTTAGTTCAGGCACTGACAATTGTGTGAACACAATTCGTACCCCTGCGCTCGTGATTGAGTTCGTAAGGCCTACGCCCACTCCAGCCCAAACAATGAGACGTGATGTATCACCAGAAGCTGCACTCTCACCAAACCTTTTGATTCGCTCATCCAAAGAAAGGCCTTCCTCCACATCGTGGATGATTTGATTCGCGATAGCGCGACCATTGTGTTTCGGCGGCCACATGTTCGTTTTGAAAACTTCATCGAAGGCTAGTGTTCGAACCGTAGAGTTGTGGCCAGCTTTGACGAGTGCCTCTTTCTGAGCGGGGGAGTAGATGCACTCTGTCGTGAATAGGAATCGCGTGCCAAGAACAACCCCGTCGGCACCCATTGTCAAAAGAGCAGCAATCTGCGAGCCTGTCGAGATGCCACCAGCGGCTACGATCAAGGGCCCCTTGGGTACCGCGGTTTTGACTGCCTGGAAGAGAGATAGAAGGGGAGGGGCCTCAGAACCTCCATGCCCACCCGCTTCAATTCCTAAAAGAGGTCACAACGAATATTACGGTCAAAGTCTAAAACCATCACACCTTGCGCGACAATGACATCGACTTTCCACTCGTCTGCTGCGCGCAACGCAGCTTCGACATTATGGACCATTACAAAGATTATGGTCTTATGTTCTCGCTTTGCGTCGAACTCGCGCACTTGAGCAACATACTTTCCAAGATCATCACCAAACGCAAACCAAATGGCAACAGGCTTCTCTTCCAGAATAGCATTTATGCGAGGATCATCGGATGTCTCTGTCATCTCGAGGATCCAGCCAATGAAGCCGATCCCAACTGGGACTGGAGTTTGGTCAGCTATGCCGAGCTTCTGACGGACCACTTTGAAATAGCTCTTGAGTTGCGCCGAAGTAGTGAAGCCTGAAATTATTGGATACACAAATTTGAGGGAGTCGAGTTACAGACTCACCTGCACCCATGAAGCCGAACGCAGAAGCTGCAGTCACTGCACTGGCTAAATCTGCTTCACTGGCAAAAGCCATAGGTGCCGAGAGGATGGGCAAGTCCACATCTTAAAAGGAATGGAATCTCGCAAGCGTAGGGACTAGAAGGAGAACACCTTACTGAGGAGTTGAGTCAAAGGCGTGTTGATACGAGGCATTGCAAAGAATCAGCGTCTCAACTTGCGTTGTTGTCCTAGATCAAAATGTAAAGTGGTACACGGTAAAATACACGAACTACATGTAGGCTGTAACGGCGGCGTGACGCGGGCTCCCTCACCCCTAGTCGGCTGTTAACAGAAGAGTATGTACATAACACACACCTGTCAGATTGATGGGACAGATATGGTCCAACTGTGGGCGGGAGATTGAGAGACTGAGAAGTGAGGCCTAGTGAGGCCTGAGGTTGAAGAGACCGGATCTCTGGACATCAAGTCCGTGACAGAGGACCACGCCGTAGTTCCCATTGCGGAGGCGTTGATATGAAAGATAGGATTTTGCGATGACGTAGGGCCATCCAATCAACAAATACATGTGACCTGTGCCATTTATATGCCACTTGGCCTACCGAGTTGCGACCGAGTCTACCAAAGATCATATTGTGTATACTGACAATCCAGTCTAGGCGATCTTGAGGAGTTCCAAAACTTTGATTTATGTCTTCAGTGCCTGCCGTTGAGCTATGTACGAGACGAGGCTCGCGAAAACGTGTCGCGCTCGACTGAAAGTTAGTATTCCGAGAATGTTCAACTTGAACATTCTCGCCTTCAATGCAGCTCTCTCATTTCCACTGACAGACTGCTCTACTTAGCCTTATCTCAAAGAAGTACTGTAATGTTCATGCATCACATGGTTTGTGACAATTGGAACTTGGAAGAGGAAGACTCATCTCCTTTTGCCAAGAGCGTCAAGAACAAGCTGGCTAGAAGCAAGTTGGAGGGATAATTTAGTATCCAAAGAACCCAGAAAGCCTTGTGTCTAGATTCCAGAATGAATAACTGATACTTTCACTCGACCTCGTCTGATTAAGATAACAGTTTCTTGAAGCTCTTACAGCAGAGAACCGTTAGCATTCGTTTCAAAGCTAGAGATACAATAATCCGAATTTCCATGGAAGATCTGGTTCGACATCAGAATCAATTTACCTAGAAATAGAATACAGACTTTACCAGATCTGCAGACCCACTGGCACTAGAATTTCGGGCCAACTTAGAGCCTTGATTTCTCCACCAATTTCCAACAGCCGACAGTCCCGGACGAAAAACCGCTAAGACAGACTACGTCGACGAAAAGATCTGTTGACTTGAGGACAGATGTGAAGCGCGAACTTGGCGGGCTGATTAGATCAAGTAAGCCGGGAGGACGAGCTGTTGGTATCGTTAGTGCGTGATGCCCAAAGAAAATATTCGTGTGCAGCTCAGTCCCTCACAACTTCCAGTATAAGTCGAAGGATACTGAAAACCTTCCGAGACAGAGTTGTGCACTCTCTGGATCAAAAACGTGTTCTTGCAGGACGATAAATCAGAGATGAGGGAGATGCCAGAATGGCATCGCTGCTTGGAATGCATACTTCACGAATGAACAAGACCACATCCTAGCGGCGCAAGCGCCAGTCCCCGACTCTTGTATACATGCACATGTACATGTATATACTACTCAAGTACTACTAGCTATCACTCAAGTCAATCAGATGCCAGTGCAGTGGGCTGCAGAGTGATACAGCTACA
>JAGGAR010016096.1:0-24564 GCA_017657315.1 Termitomyces sp. K1Ag
CGGTCGAGGATGAACTAGATTGACCACGCGAGGAAGGGTAGAGAGGGGGTTTCGAGCGATGTCAAGGACTACTTCTGGAACGAAGTCCGCAGGGAGCCACGACGCAGCCTGTGTGCAACGTCAGATCAACATCAAGGGAGTGGTTGGTATCGCCTGAGTAAGGACATACCCCATTGATGTTTGGGAAAACACCAAGTGTGATGCTCGTCTTGACTAGCATGGGAAACCATTCGGTCGTAGACCAGCACCCTTTTGGCTGCCCACCGCAGACCTGGCCAACTCTGAGCACTGTCGCCTGCAATCCACTTTTGCCAAGGATCTAATGCGTGGATAAGTCAATGCTTGAATATGAATGATGTCGAGCAACAAACCCTTTCAACGACATATTTGCCTTCCCCATATCCACTCCCCAGTGCTACAGAAGAGTCTTCGATTATTTCTTCGGGCACAGGACCACGCAAATCGTCCCAAGATTGAACGGAAGAAATGGAAGATATGAACAGAAATCGAGCATGTAATGCGTTTGGACCATCTCGAACAAGGTCAATGAGGTACCGTGAGCTTTGGATATTCCCTTCAAAGGATGCAAGAGGCAGATTGAAATCCAGCTTCCAGGCACTATGAATGACCACAGTGATAGACGAAGAAATCTATTGCATGTTAGAGTGTCAACATTTCCAGGCAGATGGGCTCGAACCTCCTTGTAAAGTCCCTTGTCAATCCCCAGGTCAGGTTGCGTTGAGTCGCCTGTGACAAAAACGAGTTTCCTGCTCTCGGGTGAACTAGTGTCAAGCCCAATATCTCTGAACCTCTCGCAGTGGCGATCAAAGAGAGTTTTATCGTTTGGACCAGGTCGGTTGAAGGCGTAGATCTTACCAACGCTATTCTCATTCAACAGTGTTGCCAGGATTTGAGAGCCAAGATTTCCCGTTGAGCCCGTCAGAAGTACGACCATATCCGGTGTTTCAGTTGATTGTGGAATGGTACTTGGGATGGAAATTGGTCCAAAGTTCGCACTATATTTTGCGATCAACGACTCGATCAAGTCAGATCCATGAAGTATATTCGACCCAGACGGAGAAAGTATGTAGGCTGAAAGTCGTTTGATACTACGCATATGGTAGACCAAATTTTGGTCCAGGATACGTGACGCTTCCTTGAGAGGCGGTTCATCCGAGGAACGCATGGCATGGGTAATACGAAGCCGCAACATCGTGGCACTCAGGCTGTGTAGTACTGTCTGTCACCATGTATGATCATTGCAGAATGATTAAGACAAACCTGTCAAAACCTTGGTCAAAGACGTCGATATCAGGTGAGGAACATTGTCCGGAGGTAAGCTCAGACGCTTGTTCCAGGATCCACCGCTCTACATCAGCTAGGTTTCAAGAAAGCGGACGAGAATACTCTGTGGTGCTCGTTCCAACGTTATCGTAGCTGTCGAGAAAATGTAAGCTGCGATCTGACTCCGAACCAAGTAACATACAGTGCCGTAATTTCTGAGGCATATAATTCCAGCGCTGCTTTACGCATTACGGTTCCCTTGCCCGTACGGGGAAGTGGCTTCTCCCTTGAACTAAACAAAATCATTTCCTTAAATATTTTGCTGAATGCGGGGGCCATGTCGTTGGCTTCTTCAATGCTCGGCCTAGATGGTCATTAATAGACAGGACATCCACGGGATATCATGACCTACCATATCTGATTACGAAAACGTACAAGCTCTGTGGGATCGCCAATGTCAAGGGGAGTTCCAGATCTGAGTTCAATGAGGAGACCAGTCCGATCACGTTCTCTCCAAAGACAATCGCTCCTTGCACACTAAATGAAAAAATAATCATCATAAAGTCGATAACGATAACTACCAAAGCACTTACAGTGGATTGCTCATGATGATGACCTCTATGGGTCCAGGGATAGTCTTTTCACCGGAGGAATGCATGATAACATCGTCCAATCGTCCAACACTTTCCTCAGAAATCAGCCGGGAGGGTAGACCACAATTATCTTATAGCTTACATCTTCCAGAGTCCTTCCTTAGTAGGATGGTGCTCGAAGACATCGGCTGTCGCAAAACCCTCATCGTTGGGCAGCTTGTTGAACATGGGTGTATGAGTTTCGCATGCCTAGAAGACCATCACTCTTGTAGTCTTCTAAAGATCGAGCCCAGACGTGCCGAAAATTGCAACTCGAATGTTCCGTCACCCTGTGGTACCCACCTGCGCTTTGTGTGATAATAAAATCCCAAGCATTCCCAGTCCATCGGGGAATCCTTCAACGGTAAGAGGTGAGACCTAACACCAAACTCCGTACCACCGTAGATCGGGTTAAGTCGCACACCGGCAGCAGTAAGATGATTGCCAACCTTGGGCGGTAGGGGACCACCAGCATACCCCTTCGAAATATGTCATCGGGAAAAGTTCCGATCACAGGCAAAGAACGTACTAGAAACTCCAGCTCTTTCAAAATGTTAATGGCCTCCTGCGAAGTTGCCCAAACCTGGGCGAACGATGGAACAATGAAAATTGCGTTTGTCTTTGTGGACTTGATGTGCTCGAGAACCACTTTGGGGACTCGGAACCACCGGAGACCCTCCTAAAGCCGATGCTGGGGGAAACACGGTAGCTGCAGTGGCTCCATACACTGAAGTAAAGATTTGAAGGCCAATGCCAAACATGTGAAATGCTGGTAGAGCCATGCATCCGAGCCTTAAACGTGGCATATGTTCCCTTAATTCCGCTACAGAAAGTCAAGGTGGGATTTAAGAGGACGATGACACAGAAACGTACGAGATGCGACGTTTTGAATCCAGGACAGATGGGTTTGCATGATAGCTTTGGGTGTTCTCGTACTCCCTGAGGAATGAAGAATGATACAAGTGCCTGACATTGAGGGACGTCTAGGAGCAGGATATAACTCGAATGGATCGTCAATAACTTCATGAGCAAGATGGGGATACACCACAGAATAGGAGGGTATCTCCTCTATCTGAAGTTCATGGGAAAGTGCCGAGAGACTGGCCTTAGTAGCCTCATGGTTTGAGCGCTTTCTGCGTCGTGAGCAGACGATGACAAGAAGTGTTGACAAGCAACTCTGCGATTGCTTCTGAGGTGTTCCGAGGTGAAATTGGGAATGGCTACCAGAGAAGCAGTTAGATATTCAATGGTTAATGCACCGTATAGAAGCATTCACCACTAGGCCAGCGACGATCAAACCAGCGACGATAGCTTGGTGCAAGACAGTGTCTGTATGAGCCATAATTGCAACCACTTCTCCGTCCTGTCCTGTAGAGGTAGGACGTAGCAAGTGTGCGACACGATGAGCCGCCCTTCCAAATTCGAGGTGAGTGATAACTGGATTCCATCATGCGGGTCCGCATAAATAAAGAAAGGTTGGCCGGGATTGCTCTTCATATTGAACTCAATAGCATCAGAAAACAGAAGGTCATTATGGATAGATTGAAGAACAGGCGGGGAACAATCGAGTGCGCGCATTGTAGGAGAGATGGAGCAACCAAAAACGAAGGAGCGTCCTTGTGGGGAGAGAAATCACCAGCGCAAAAAAGGTGAATCTTGCCGGGCCATTTATCCTCAACCATCAACCTGTGTGTCCCAAACGTTGTTCACTGCGCCCCTTCCTTCGGACAATCGCGGAACTTGTCGGAGCTTTAAGTTTGCCGTTATCATTATCAACCGTCTCGATCTGTACGAAAGGACTCTACCACAAGATTGTTCCTCCACCCAGAACAAGTTGGAGACAGTTTGAGTATCATGCATTGACTCGTTTGTCGCTTGTTGCGACAGAAACTTTTGTTGTCGGCCTGGAACCGTTCACCGAGCTACATATGGTAAGTATTTATTCACATCAGTAGGACCCACACTTCGAAGCTGGTGTGATCTTCAAGTTGATAGTTCCCTTAGGTATATATATGGTACAACCTGTCTTCAAATGTATATGTACTGTAGGACTTCTTGTGACTCGCGTTTCTTCAGAGCCCTTGTATGTCGGTCGTACTTGTCACTTTGACTGGAGACTGATCGATGATCGCTGACACCTTATCATGTTAGATGGTCTTTCTATCGTGGGCACACGGACCGTCGAGCATCAATCAATTTTCACACCGTAGGTTTCAATGAGGTCCTTAACAGGGTTCACATGGTCTTCGTTGCTCACTCGGTGTTTCACTATCGTATCATATCTCCCGAAGCAGGACTAGCAATTGTGCAATCCCGGTTTAGTACATTTTTGATGTCATGACATGCCCGAACTATTCTCACGAGCGCAAAGGAGCGTTAAATTATAGTGAGTAGTACTTCCTTCATCTCGACAGATTTTTCTCAACACGGTAATTACTAATTCTACCCAGGGCACTATATATCTTGCCACTTCCTGCGGTACGTAACGTGACGCTCTAGATATTGCTTGGTCTCGATGTCATGCAGACTTGGAGTGACAATCGTACGATGGTACGCCACATCAATTGACCATCTCTGCTGTTGTTTAATCCATTACAGCACCATATACGGACGGCCAATCTGGATATGTAAGTCCATGTGAGATCATCTTATACTGGTCCTTTAATCGATGACGAGAACAGTGTCTGGAGGAAACTATTTTCTTGCTGCAATTATTGTAAGTATTGCGGGTGTTCACATTGTCGTTCTGATCACTTTGGCTGAGTCCACTGAAGGGTAGCATGACTCTCATTGTTTTTAGTATGTTTTACATTGCATTTTTCTCTCTTGTAGTGCTGACTCTTTTGGACAAATGGTTTAATCTGCGCACATGGTGAGCCACGTCACACATCCAAGAGCAGACTTGCTGATTATTTGTCATGTCAAGTGTTTACATCAAAAATGTGGGTCTAATTAACAAGATTGAAACACGATACCCACTACGATGGCAGATTTTTTGTCAAGACCTTTTGCAATTCAGTGAAGTTCGTGATGAGCATCCCGCGGTCATGGGATTATTTAGATTCGTCAAGACATGGCGTTACCCTCTAAGCGTGAGTCTATCTCAGCTTTTCTACCAGTATCTTCAGCGACTTCCTTATCACGGGCAGCCTGTGCTCCATGCCGGCCAAATATAAGCACAGAACCCAATTTTTCAAGTACGTGCCATCGCCATTTTATGAATGTTTCCTAACGGTTTCGTAGAACGGACTCCGCAATCAATATTATCATGATATACACAATCAATGCAGGTTTGTGCCGTACCTGCTATGTGCAAGTGCTATGCTTGACGAGCCATATCATAGGTCTTGTCATATCGTAGGTCGAGTTTTGACTGTTGTGTGTCCACCTACGTCTGTAATCGACAGAATCGGCTCACCTTGCTACCGTCATCATGTATGCTATCTGGCCAACGACACCGATCTATCTGGCTCTCTGCTTTCCATTGAGCAAATGTTTGGCTCCCTTTATTTAGCCGACCTTCAATTGACTTCTCATTATTAGTGTACTTTGTGTGCCTACTCGCTGCTCTCAACAGCCGAGAGGCCATATAGCAAGATGTTTTGGAGGTGGCATTGTGAATGCGACAAATCCTCCTTCTAGCATCAATCTCAGCCCTCCCCGGCAGGATTCGGTATGTTCAATTTTGAGTGTTTGGCGGGAGTCTGACGCGCGGCTCGAGATCGTTATGGTAAATATCGAGAGGACTCTGGAAGTTCGGGAATATCCGCTTTCAAAGGAGAGCGGGAACGAATCCAGTTGAACAAGTAAGGATGATCGGAATGTGCTCGACTGGTATCCAAAAGCAGCATATATATTGTACCCACATAGCTCTATCTCGTATTGTTTTGATATTCTCGCGTTGACGCGTTGGATGTTCATTGAAGATTCGATCCCGGGAGACGCTTAGTCACCACTAATGATTGATGATCCCTCGAGAAAATTCTTGATCCTCTAGCCAACATGCAGGATCTACGCGAGCAGAAGAAGGCGCTGGTTCGCGATCAAAAGTCTGTAATTCTCGTCTTTTCTTGTCTATTTCTGAGGTGCTGATCAGGAACGCGCAGGGTTTAGCGCCAGCGGATGTGATAACCTCCTCCCGCGCATTCATGTCGACTCCGAGTCCCCTGCAAAACCCAAAATCGTCGAATTCTCCAACCCCAGCCCCCTCCAAATCCGAAGCACTTCCAGGAAACCTGACTCGTTACCTTGCAATTGGAGGCGGGGCAGTACAAGTAGAGTTGCGCTGGGGATGATCGAGGGATTGTTAGGGGAGTTGGAAAGGCTGGATGATAGCATGGTACTTAAGGAGGTAGGGTTTATCGGGGGATAGGGAATTTCGCCAAGGCGAAGGTGCGGTTGGCTTGTTCCTCTTCCATCCTCTCCCTTTCTCTTCGCCTCCCTTCCTCTCCCTTCCCTTATCCTGTATGCGGCATACATAGTCGGATAAAGGATGTTCAGCGCTGACACATCCATCCCCCAGGCAGCACTAACCTCCACATGCACGCTGCCAATTCAATCTACTGCAGTGGCACCACCCTTCCAATCCGCACTTGACCTCCAGTCCGGCATGCTCCACGCAGAAGACGATACTTCTTCGAGGTGTTCGAGAATATGAGTTCATAGGGAGAAGAGGACGCTAACGCTAATGCTCCACACAGTGCATAGACCCAACAATCCGTTCCCACCTCGCCTCGCTATCCGACGTGCTGCTCGAGCAACCAAGGACGGGATGTCGTATTTTGTTCGACCAACCCGAGTGGATGTGCGACTGTTCCTTTATTTTCTTTTTTCTCGCGCGTTTCGCTGTTTTCATCCCTATTAATCCTTTGGCTCCATCCTTTCTCAGATTCTGTCCTTTTCTTCCGGGATCGGGACACTCGTACCCCTATGTGTAGTACATTTCCTCCTCGTCCCGTTTCCGTTTCCATTCCACCATCCTCAGTATCCTTCCCATCGTCTCTGTGTCTTTACATTCCGTGTCCGGCCTTTTCACTTCTGTTCCCGTCTTCTTCCTGCTATCGTTACCGTATCGTTTTCTCCCTGCGTTCCACCTCATGTCTTGTTTCTGATCGTTGCCATTACTACTCCTACTACGTCCTGATTCCATTGCCCTCCACTGGTACTTTACCTTCTTTACCTCTCCATTCCATGCCCCCTTCGTCTCGTTTCCTGCCCTCGTTCTACCTCCTCCCGTTCCCGTTCCCGTTCCCGTTCCCGTTCTCACACCCATCCCCCCCCCCCCCCCTACTTCGTCCCCATCCTTGCCCATTGACTTCACTCATTATCCCTGTCCACTGTCCATCAATACGCCTAACACCCTATCCGTTCCACAGAACACATACAGTGCGGCGATTTAAACACGCGCAGTTGAGCAATGCCGTTTAGAAGGTATGTTGCTTCTTAATTCCTTCCCTTTTCGAGAGCAGTGGCCGATTTGCCTTGATGTTATAAATGGTGAAGATCTCATAGGCTCAATGGGAATTGTGTTGATATGGAGGGGGATGATAATGGGTGAAAGGCGATGTGGTAGATTGAACGTAATTGTTAATTGATTTCGGGTTTATTCATGTATTGTAAGAGATACCAAGGTGTGTCCTGCCCAAGATATTGAGTGTGTCTCATCAAGTTTCGCTCTTGTAAGGTACATGGGTTCATATCGATAAGAGAAGTATGTTATCATAGAGGTCATGTACTTTGCAAAGATTGCCTTTGAGCAACATTACTATTTGCGGATGACCTTGAAACCCAAAGAGACAAGACCATTAGTGGACTGAATATGACGAGAATGAACTTCACTTGCGATGCCGCAGGAAGAAGTTCTTCGACAGGAATCATTTCTTCCGTCCGAGAGGCTGAGAACATCTGTCGAACTTTCACACGAGAGTTAAGCCTGTACGCATACATGGTCATTAGGACAAAAAGTCATCTATAGACAGTCACAAATTTGACGTACGTTACCTACAGGAGTCCACTTGTCAAAGGTAACATTTGAGAACACTGGTGGCCATACTTACCAGCATTGAGTTTACATAGACTAGATTCTATTAGAATCGAGAAAGGAGGAAGAATAGCAATGCTCAAACACAGACTCTTTCCGCTGATTATGTCAAAGGCTAGTCATTACTGCCGATCGGCATCAAGGGAATTGGGAATTTTGTTTGAGAACACACCAGTGTAAAGAAGACTTGTAGGAGGTGCAATATAGTACTCGAATAGACAAGTATTTTCAGATAACTGATAATTAAACCTGCATCGAATGTCACTCACAGCTATAAGTGTACAGGTTGCAATGATGCTTGTCAGCAGTCCGGTACTCATACTGTACGTTGCTTCATGGTTACACCACAGAATATTAGTTAAATAGTTAAAGAAGCTTGCCTGAAGATGACCAGATGGTTGATCACGGTTTGGGATCTAAGGACACATTGTGCACAGATATCTTGGTTAAAGAACAGAACTCACGTTTTGAACCTAGTGCGCATCTTGTTCAGGAGGTAGACAAGAGATGCACTTATGATCAAATCGCAGATGATGGTCATAATCAAATTGACCAAGTATGAGATCTTCCTCCGATGTAAGTAAGGATCTGGCATACTTGTTGAAAAATAGATATCCCTACACGTGGTAAGGGTGTTCTGGCAATGAATATTGATGGGTCACCGTATCTGCTTGAAAGCTTAAGTATTCTTGATTGTATGGAATAGGCTGACACAAACTCTGAAGCATTGGCCGCTAAAGTGAAAAGTCACATTTGAATAAGGAAGCCTGAAATTGAAGGAAAGTTGTCTCACTCAGTCCAGTACCTAATCAAAAGTTAGCAGAAGAAATGATGTATACATGAGCTTACCAAATTGAGCAAGAGATGTGGTCAGCTATGAGAGGGGGTATCCATCATTTGAGGCGTATAGATATGTACGATGGAATGCTGCATACTATGAGCCCAACGAGGCGTTTTTGATATCGGTGTCCATTGCTAACTAGCAACGATGGTTGAGGAGGCCACATGACATCAGATGAGATATGTAGTATTCACGGCGATATACTCTCCATGCATAGAAGCTGAAGAGATTACCGTGACTTCAGATTAGGTGAATGACATTAGATAGTATGAGCACACCTCTGAACCACTGGAGGGACAAGGAGCTGTAGAATAATAAATATGAGAAGCTATGAATGAGAATAGATGGAGGATGCACAGTGATCATTACAGAGCCCTTCCAAAGCGTCAACATTAATATTGAAATCTTATATGAAGTAGATACACCACTTACTGCAAGTCCCCTGGAAGTAAACGATCAACAAGGTTGCAAATGATCAGTAATGTCGGACTGACCATGTGATGTTAAGGGTTGCCAATATATTCTCTGGCAACTTGCACACAATGAAGGCGTGGTGCGCTCCCTGTGCCAGAAAAGCCGCATGTGCCCCCTCCATGACACTTATATGACTCTGAATTCAGATAGACAAAACAGACAAGATCAGCCTATAGAACTTACAAAAGTATTGCAACCTGTGGATACTGACTCAGAATGATGGAATCAAGGATTCAGATGGCAGAGACTCACTAGTGCTTTCAAAAATCTATGATCACCGGGATACGTGCGGAAGTAATACGCTGTTTGCGACCATGTAACTCCAAACAGCCTGTGTGGAAGTTAGGTGGGATAAGAATGCCAGGAAAAAGGGAAATGCCCATGCCCAAAGCTTGTCATTACGCCTAGATAGGGCTGAGGAAGGTTGGACTGTTTGATTGGCAGAAAATACATACCTGCAAGAGACGGCCCAGCAATACTCCCTACGTTTGACATCAGTGTTCGAGATCGATGAGTTTACAGCTGCTTGCACAGGGGATACAAGGCTAGGTCTTCTTAAATGCTCCTGTGATTGTTCCCAACTGTCACAACCTTACATGACATCTTTCTCCCAAGTCTAAATAAAGCTGTAGACACCATTGCCATTGGATAATGGTACAATGTACGGCTGGTGATGATCATCTGACATTGGAGCCTGTGGGATCAATAGATAGATGAGCACTGCAGCAATGCAGACACCAATACATTCTGAATCTCTGAGATTGACATAGCCCATAGGTGTTGGGTGGGTGAGTGTTGAGAATCCAACTGGGAGCTGGTGCTTGTTGCTGGTCAGGCTGCGGGCAATCCAAAGGTGATGAAGCACAGTTTACTAAAAAAAGGTGTGGAGCTAGAAAGAAGTCAGAACATTGGATAGTTCCAGTCATCAGAAGACATTCCAGAATTGGGGAATTTGCGCTCCACCCCAAAAGTCAATCAGAAGTATTCCCCGACTCTTACGGAGTGGGAGAGGGTTATGGGAGCTCGAATGTGTCAATTCCCTGCCAAAACCTTAAACAGATCAATCAACTTGTGGAGGTGGTCACTGCCTTTGGCATGGCATCACTTGGATGTTGGATGGAGTTGGCCATGCACCAATATTGCAGGAAGAACTTAAATCTGTATCCACTAGGTTGTTCTGAAGCACTCCATCAGGAAATTGTGAAGATGCTGGTATTTTCAGGTGGAATTTATAAAAGACCAACAGACTGAGGGATAGATAAAGCTCATAATATTTGACAACATCGCATGATCAGTGACTGAAATGATACTATGGCTTGTGCAAGCTGAAATGGCCAGCAGAGAGGGGGGATTCAAACATCCTAATGACTCATGACATTAAGTGGCATCCTGCCAGCGATGGTGATCAGGACTCGTGATGTTAATGGCTGATAATGCATGATAAATAACTGTCTGAGCGTGACAGTGGACTATGGCTTGTGCAAACCAAAATACTTGACAGAACTCATGAATATACATTTTGAACAATAAATCGCATTCTTGTAGTTCTGCTTGTGAGGTAATCGGGGCACATGGTGCCAATAAGTGATATCTATGTCTCACTGTCTATGTGCAATTGACTTATGCAAACTGAAAGGTTCAACAGAGTGAACAATTAGAGAAGCCTGTCACACTAATATGATAGAGCCATAAGTAGCGTTTTGGTATCCCTGCTAGCAGCTGTATGATGCCAATATTATTGAACATCACTGCCTGTGCTATAGCCTGTGCACACTCTCAATAGAAGGGATTGGTGGGGTGGAGACATTGATCCACAGTGGGGGCATCAGTGACACCAGTGGCAGTCTACCAGACACTCCAAACACACATGTACAATCCAGCTCTGGCCTCCTATAAGTAAATAAATACAATGCTGCATGGACAGGCACACACCTGTATCTGTATTTCCAGGCTCCGATACAGAACAAGGGTGTAGCTCAGGAGTCAAGGAATGGAGAGATATCATTTTTGTCAATGTGACTTTGGCCTCATGACAATGAAGAGTATCTCTCTGAAAGCTTGAGGGTTTGTGTGTGAAGAACTGGAGTTAGCTGGATGGTCTGGTAGGCGTCAGGAAAGGGCTTGATCATTTTCTTGCATTCAGGGGATCAAATAAACATTGCTGTGGGACTAATACAATACAAACATGGTAGTGCAAAATGATCAAACATCTGTGAATGAAAGTTCAGAAGTTATTGACAGGCAGTTGGGGAAACATACCTCTATTCCAGCATGTAGATGTTAGCCTTGACTTTGGCTGTCTCTACCTGACAAAAAATGGTTAGATCGCCACACTCTAGGAAGATGTAGACTCAATGAGGATTACACCAAAGGTACTGGGCTTATGCAATCTTTCCCCACAAAAGCAAAATTGGGATCTTGAAGGTTGTGACCACAATGATCGATGAAAATATTTTCGGCCTTCCATGTATACAATTCTCCTGTGCTTGAATATGTCCACACTTCATTGTACTATTGGTCTCCCCAGGTGTGGAATGCAACTACCAGCTTGCCTGATTTATTAAAGGCTTTTGCTGTGAGGTAGTCCCTGTGGTCCCAATGGGTGTAGCTTCTGAGGTGACTTAGAGTCAATGGAAGCAATAGAAAGCAGTCAGACACAGAAAGGCAAGGTGGATGGGTTTGACACAATAAAGAATGTCTGGGTATCTCTGCATGACCTGGCAGATTTCTTGCTTGGCCTTTATTCACATCTGCAGGCCAGATGAGCCATAGCAGGATGTGTGAGGGCACCAGATATAAAGTTGCCATTCCCCTTGCATGTTGTTCAGAACTCCATGGAAAGAAGTGATGAGATGTGATTAGTTGTACAAGGTGACAACAAACAACTGTAATCAGTGGTTGCTTCTTTTGAGCATCTGCTAATTACACTTTGGTATAAAAAATACAACATTATCTGTACATGATTTGCATTAGCTGAAGGAGGGAAACAATACACCAGTACCCACATTAATCAAGTGGTTCTTAATCACCACGCTCCACTCTTGCTCTTAGAAGATGTCATTCACTTCCTTCACTACTCACCTCTCTGCCCAGATTCCCTCCACCATTGAAGTGTCATTGCATTGAAAAAGGCTGTACCTTGCTTGACACTGTATCTTCCAAGTTTTCAGAGCTATGACCTTGAGAAGGAGAACAAGCGTTCTCATGTGTTCCAGGAATACAACTGTTTTCTCATGAATCATGCTCATGGAGACCAATGGTTGCTTTGAACTCCAACCCAGCACTACTGTCTCCAGGTATGTTAATTGTGAACTTATTGGGCTTCAGGGAGCCCATCTTTGAATCTGGTGAACAGTTTACCACACTAATAAAAAATGGTCAACAGCTTTTGTTTCATCCTGTGCATGGAGCTTACACTTTTTTAGGAGCCTATTATTGACCACAATTATGGTGCTGTCATGGCTACACAGGTGAGGTTCTCTGAAAAGGTCAGCCAAATTGGAGTCAGTGGCAGACACAGACAGAGCCTGGAGTAACTTCATCATTGATGTCTCCTGAGATATGAAAAGTGTAGTCAGAGTCATCCATCTGGATGGTACTCAATGACAGTAAGGATTTTCCAATTCCAAGAGGAATCAATATCCAATTTTGAGCAGTGGAAACCTCCAGCAATCAGATACACAATGTGTGATCACTAACCCCACTACCCACAAGTGGTACACAGATAAATTGTCAGCTTGGCTTGACTTGGGCATTTGCACATTTAAGGTGAACAGGATGTAGCATTTGCATGTGACTTTTCTGACATGTTGCCTGCTCAGACCAACTTTAGTGAGCAATTCAATTAACTGAATGCACTACATACCAAATATTATTTCAAGGCAGCTCTGAAGGCAATGATAACTCTAAGCTTATGAAGGAAAAATAAAATACAAGAAAGAATGTCTAAGGCAATTCTGTTTATCTCTGAGTCTGGGTCCCTTGTTTTGTAATAGCATATCACACTTCCCATCAAAATTTACTGGATCTTCCTGAATTCTCAGCTGAAGCAACTTGCAGTGAATACTCATATTTATGAATTTGTCTAGTTGAAATCAGGAGGTTCTGGAGCATTGTAATGAATGAGCTCACTAATTCCACCATCTTATCAGGTCATGCATCCTGGTATCTCACTGATTATGGTAGAAGAAATCCAAAGTTTGCTTGTAGAACTCACATAAAGATGTGAGAGAGTCTTTTTGTAGGTGGAGTATCAGCCAGATGAAGCTGTTTTGGCATGAATTATCTGAGAGTCACATGCAATATGAGCTTTTTTTACCTGCATTGCAACATATGCAACAGAACCCGGGATTCTTCATACATGTCTGTCTTTACATTCGGAAAGAGCCTCCAAGGAGAGTGTTCAGACATAAATATCTTTTTGTAAGCCTGTGGAAGAACAATCAAAATACTAGCTTAAGCTAGGGAATGCCAAAATCATGAAAATTCACCAGAACTGAAAGAGGACCATGAAAAAAGCCAGCCCAAGGGTCCATAGAGTTGTATATGTCAATACAATAAATAAATGTTGGCCATTCATAGCCACTACAATCCTTGAGTTGACCTGACAAGATTGTCTCCCAGGTTCTCATGTTTGAGCCTGAGTCAATGTAAACAGTAGGGTGAAAAAAGGGATAGAGGCTTACTTTGGGTCATTCCAATTCAGAGTGGCAGGACACAGAAGAGATCTGGTGAAGGCATGGTTAAAACCCAAATGCTTGGAGTCCAATTCCACTAACTTGAGTGCCTCACTACCAAATTCAGAGGGTAGCCAAGATGTGATGTGAGCCCTGACATTTTTTCAACCTCTGCTCTGGCATGAATGATGCCTAAGTAGAGCTGTAGCTATGTCAGACTTGAAGAAGTTCTATGAGTTTTCATTTAACTACCAGCTTGATAATCTGTTGCCATGAGTTCTATGACATTCTGAGTTGTGTCAAGCAGAGAGCAAAATTTATGCCGAGTTTTGAGTTTGCTGTCAAAGTGATTAATTTGTGAGATGACTGCCAAGTAACAATGAAGTCATGCACACATTATTTAACAATGCTAGATCAAGATAGTTTGTGATGGCTTAATTCATTAACTGCAGTCCAAAGCAATGAGGTCCCCCACAGTGCTGAATGCATTGTAGTGAAAGCATGGTACATCCATGTAGTATTATATTAATATATAAATTATATCATTACCTTACTTACAGTACATAGCACTGGCTGATGTAAGCTAGTTGTTTTTAGTGTTTTACCATAATGCCACAGCCTTCCATCAGTGTTGCTCAGTACAACATGCTCAGCTAGTAATGCCCTCCTCACAACCAATGCCTGGTTATTTTCTAAGTCAAGCATTACTGCTACATTGACGTATTCCTGTGTCTGGAACCTGGCTGTCCTGACTTCCACCCAAGTGCTATACTGCACCATTACCACAGGGTCCAGGCCATGTGGTGATTTACCTCCATATAGATGATGAGGCACTCCTTCTCTTCCTTGGTATATGGAGTCACCATACTAGCACAGATATTCCACACTGGAAGTCAATGGAAAGATAAGGCTCTACTCATTGATGATGAGCACATCCAACAACTAGAAGTCTATGGTATTTGCAGATTGAGATGGATGGCAGGAAATCACTGATGGTGATTATTACCATCTCATGCTCTGTCAGAAACACTGGTAGCATCAGCTAGCACTGCATCTACCATTGTGCCAAGTGATGAAGCTACACCCCAGTTGGGACTGTTATCCCTGCTGAATGTAGATAGCAGATTGCCCCCACTTCCTGACCCCACCAGCAATGAGCCAGGCTATGAGCCAGTACCAGCTCAATCATCTATGCAAGAGGACAATGTTCTCAATTACAGAATGGACAATGAGGGTGCTACCTATGTTGAAGAGGTAGTGTTGTCAATCTACAATGAATTTTGCAATCACCCATTGCCCCCATCATACACTTACCTCTGTCAGCTTGATCAACATAGCTGAATGTTCCAAGACTGACAATGGTCTAATTGGGGGGTGTCATTAGACTTGTAACCATCCATTTAAGGAGCAAGGATTGATTATAATGAATGGTTCAACTGAGTTTTAATTCATGTATAGCTACAATGTGATTGACCAAATTTATAAATAGCCTCAATTTGATGCCACCTTCCTAAAAGAATATTGTCCATATTGGGAATAAGCAGAGGAATCTCTACGTCTTTCGCAAGTTCTTTGTGTTACTGGCCACACTGCTAAGATATAGCTTCATATCTCTAGTATACCTCAAGACTATATGCCAAAATCATCTGGCAAGCAAGGATCCTTCAGAATAGACCCATCTATTCTGGCAATTACATCTGATCCCTCACCTGGTGCCTCTCAATTTGCTGTACATGCTGACATGGTACTACAAGGCCATCAGCCCTGCACTCAAAAGCAGAAACCCAAGGAACCATGAGAAAGCAGCACTTCGATGTTCCAAGCGATTCCATTGCCATCACAGCTTGATCTGTCCGGTCAAAATACCTGACACTCCTCAATCATTCCTCCATTGGTGGCTGAACACACATATCCTACTCCACAAACAGATTTTGACGTGTCTCAAGCCATGTTTCATGCAACTCTTCACTTACAAAGTACAATGGGCAATGATATCTTATTTTCTGAAAGAAATGGGTATGATATCATTGTCCATTGTACTTTGTGTTTGATGGAACTCATTCAAAGTATATGTAGATCTCATCAAACATCATTATCACTCACCTGGGATTCAGATTTGGGCTTAGTCTGAACCTTCCATTCCCTGGATGATGTACTTGGTCTAATTAGCTTTCCTGGGTTTGACAACAACAAATTGCTTCCTCCACAGATCTTTGATGCTGCAGTCTCTCAATCAGAGTCTCTAGATACCTCTTTACAGCATGAAAGAACTTTTCTATGAGCTCAGGTCTTCTCTCCCCACTTCAGCTTGGCTCTGGTCTATCTCACTTGTCTTCAAGTAAAGAAAATATCCCTACAACTGAGTCAATAATTCCATGGATGCATGGAAAGTCTTATTCTAAACTCCAGCATATCAAGAATCTGTTAACTTACATGATGCAAGAATATCACTGGCCAAGTTCCTCCTGACAATTCTGGATGAAACTGTCACTAAATTCTATAATTATTGTACTGCCTTCTATTCTGAGAATCAGCCATAGTGCTTCAATCAGTACTGATGAAATGATAAATCAACAATAATCAACAAATGCAAACAATATCATTAATCTTTTATGGTCCACATCTTTTGGGCCTGATAATCCAAAATCTTTCCTGTCATTGCTTAGGTCAAATCAGACCCAGGTCTGATCAGGCTGATGTCTGATCCGGTCAATGCTTGTCAAATCAGGCATGAAAATGAGGTCTGTCCAAAGTAGCCAGATCATGCCTGATTCCGCCTGACTCAGCAATCAGCATTTTTCCAACATCTTCTTGGAATCAATCATTCCTAACCTTCCCAAACAGTCACAGTTTGTCATCTCACCAGCATGTTCAATCTTCCCATCCTTTTGAGCAGTTGAGAAAAAGGTAAACATTTTCCTGAGTTGTGCAGTAAGATACTGCTTACATATTTCCTGAGGAAACATATCATGGAAGTTGTATAACATGTTTCTTTTTCCCTTTTTCCAAGGGCAACAGCTTCTGGCACCAGCAGTGCTTGTATAATCAGGAGTATCCCAAGACTCTATTCCAACCTGACCTTGGACCTGAATCTCACTTCCACCCCATCTATATACCAGAAGATCAGGTACACAACTTCAGTGATGACAATACAATTCACATCCTTTTGCATAATCAGGTGTCTCCTGAATGGGTCAATCATGCCTAGACATATGGCATATGTTATCTGGAGCTGCAATTCTCACAGCCCAACATGTCAATGGACATGTATTGAGACATAGATAACAATCCACCAGCACATTTGTGCACCTATGGAACTCCCCTGGCTGTGCCTGACTAGGATGGTTGGCATGAAATATCAGTGGATTACTGGTACTGACTCTTGTTCAAACATAGCAAGGAATGCAAAGCAGGGGCTCAGCCCTTTGGCTACCAGTCTATACTATAAAATGGGTATTGACCCTGACTGTGAGCATCTCTGGCAGCAGTCCAAGAAGCATGGGCCAATACCATTCCATCACAAGTCAAGTTGGTGAGCACATCAATACTGATGCTACCTCAGTGTTGTTTAGCACAACTAACATTGTCATACAGGTTGAATGTGTGACCAACATCAAACAGGATGTCAAGATGCAGCCTGAGGACTCAACAGACATGGGATTGGTGGCTGAGGCATACTTGTACATACATCACTCATATAATACTGCAGATTTGAGTAGCATCATTGTTCACAGATGACCTGGAAATTCATCAGTGGACCATGTGTGACAAGAACAAAGTCTACTGACCATCTTGTCTGGAGAATTCCTTGAAGGTGAGTCATTTCTATTGGCGCCTCAAACATCATCCAAACTTTGGTATGAGAGTTTAGCCTATTTACATGGGCAACCATGAAAATGAAAAATCATTATAGAGACACAAATGTACATACGTTACCTGTAATGAATCAGACAAGATGTGATCAAACTTGGTGACAGTGGAGCACAATACTATCAATACTTACTAGCATTGAGTTGAAATAGACTGAGTTTGATTGAAAATAAGGATGAGTTCATAAAAACAATGCCTATAAGACAGACTTGTTGCAATGTTTGTTGAAGGGACTAATCATTATTACAGCTGCCTATCAGCATCAAGCTAACTAGTGCATTGTATGAGGACACACCACCATAAGCAATACTTGAAGGAGGAGCAACATAGTACTTGAGTAAATGAGTGCCTTCAATCAACTAATAATGAAGCATCCTGCTTACAGAAATAAGTGTAGTTGCCACAAAGATGCTTGTCAGTAGGCCATTGCCCATACTGAATAATAATTGTTCATAAGCACATACCAACAGATCAACTAAATAAGCTTGCCTGAAAACAACCAGGTGGTTGATCACATTTTCAGACCTAAGGAGATATCATGCACAGATTTCCCTGAGCCAAGCCAGAGAACAGAGCTCACCTTTTCAATCCAGTCCACATCCTATTCAAGAAGTAGACAAGTGATACAGTTATGCTCAAGTCACAGGCCATAGCCAGAGCCAAATCAATTGAGCAGGAGATCTTCCTCAGATGTAAGTGATCTGGGAGATTTCTTATCAAGTGAATATATCCCTACATGTGGTACTGTTGTCCTGAGAATTAATACCAAGGGGTTGCCATATCTATTTGAAAGCTCAGCAATTCTTCATTATATAATGAACTGGCACAAACTCAAAAGAATTCATTGCTATTCATGAACCACATTGGAATCACAAAGCCAACAATCGATGGGAATTTTACTCACTCAGTCCAGTCCCTGGCCAAATTTTAGAAAAAGGATCTAAAGAGACAATATAGACCCACCTATTTGGGCAAGAGATGTGAAGAGCTATAACAGCCTGGTATTCAAGGTATGTAGACACTGGACAATGGAGTGGTGCATACTATGAATACAACAAGGGGTTTCTGCCATTGATGTCCAATGCTGACTGTGGATGATTGAGGACATGCAACATCAAATGAGATATGAAGGACTCACAGCAATATATTCTCCATGCATAAAAGCTTATGGGATTTTATGGTGACTTGTTGAGTGGTTGATTTTAACTAGTAAGAACACACCTCTGAACCACTGATGTGACAATGATCTGTAATATAACATTATCCACAATCAGAGCTACAGATGAGAATGAACTATATATAACTCACATTGACTATTTGCAAGGATCTGCAACAGCATCAGCAACACCAATAAATACTAAGAATCATGTCACATACTGCAGGTCTCCTAGAAGTGATAAAATCAACATTGTTATAGGCAAACAATGGAATTGACTGACCAGCCAAGCTGGAGCAGTGTCGATGTCTTCTCAGGCATCTTTCCCACAATGTACTCATCATACACCATTTGCACCATGCCAACCACATGTATACTCTCCATAATGCTTATACACCTGGGAATTCAGATCCACAAATAGATAAAGATTGACCTATAGAACTCACAAAAGCATTGCAACCTATAGACACCAATTGGCCATCAATGAATAACTGACAAGAGTGATATGGAAGGCAGCAACTCACTAGTGCTTTCAAAAACCTATGATCATCAGGATACTTACAGAAGGAATACACTGTTTGTGAACATGAGATTCCAAAAAGCCTGAGTAGAAGTTAGATGAAAAAAAGATGTTGAAGAATGTCCATACACAAAGCTAGCCACTGCACCTAGATAGTAGAAAGAAATGAGGAAGGTCAGGCTGTTTAATCAGGAAGGTACATGCCTAGGACACCTGACCCCTCCATGCTACAAGTATTTGACATGAGTATTTGAGGTAGATGATTTTCAGCTGCTTACATGTCAGAGGTCATGTGTTTTAACTGTTGAAGGTTACGATCTTGGGCTTTTCTTACTGTGGAGTGACTTGTTCAGTGATATTTTTGAAGTTGATGTAGGGAGATCAATAACAAATCAGTCATGGGATAATATGGCCTGTTCAGCTCCAATTACCATAATGAGTTATATACAGCTTTGGTATGAAGCCAGCACAGCATCCAACTCCATGATTGCCCTTGCTATATATGCCTCAAGATGCACCAGGTTTTCTCAGAGGCCAAATCAAGGTTGTCTTACCATGAGACATTCCACTTTATTGGATATATTGCTGCTTCCAGTACCTTTCCTGTCATGTGAACAATCAGTCTAGAGGCAAGCAGTGAAGAGGTGAAGACTCAATGGTCCTATATAATGATTGCAAGTAGTACAACCTTCCCAGCAACTTTGATTCCAATGGATGCTATGGCATCTTCCCACAAATCTAAAAGAAAATTGTGGCAGGTGTAACGGGTAGTAGGGGAGTTCCTAAATCAATGCTCAACATGTATCCTGTGTAAACGTTCTATCTCCTGGTCATGCCAATCTTCATATGTCATCTTTTTCTCAACGTTTGAAATAGAACATTAAGAGCCCTTGCAGATGATTTGACAATGGCAGCATCAAGGGGTGAAGAGATGTGAAGGTCTGGACACCTAAAAGGTGTTCAGTGGTCACACAGATTTTCCACATTCTCAATGTAGTTCTTCATAGATTCTTTTAGCCTGCATCACAGAGTGGCTAGTATGTGCAATAATCATTGAACAATTCAGTCAATAGGTAGACTTGGTCACATGCCAGGTACATTAAATCAGACAAGACTCTAGAATGTCCAATTCTGGCTATTGCTCCCGAAAGGATTGACTCTCTCTCTTTCAAAGAACAATGTTTATAATAAGAGAATACTGCCCACTGGATGAATGTTGCTGCATTCCAGACAGTATCCGAATGCTAGTCAAATTTTAGCAGATTGTCCAGATCATCCATGCCAAAACAAAATCATTGACAGATATAACAAGTAATGTCTGCCAAACCCAGAATTGACCTTGGTTGTACAATAAGCTGAATATACCATGGTAGATGATCGATAATCAGAGAAAACATTAGATTGGTCACCAAGGCAAAGAGATGTATCAGAGCCAAGCAGGATATGTTACCAGGTGATTAGATGCGATCAAGATGAACAGATACTTCTCATGCACCGCTACCTAGTGTCTTAGATTCAACTGAGGCATACACTCTCATACAGCAAGACTAAACTTGAGAGCCTCTCCCACAAGCTGTGATAAATTTGGCGAGTGATCAGATGGAAAATGTATTTGAGCACTGTGTGATGACATCAAAACAGGTACTTGACAAAAGATACATGCTTGTCCAAATGTATAACACTAGTTCAGCAGGTATGGTGATCTCATAAGTACATGACCAGGCCCTCTGGATTGATCAAGCATTTGTAGGCCTGCTTCTAAGTCGGTGTTCTGTTCATCAAGAAGGAAGAACAGTGTTGCAGAAGAAATCTTTCATCAGAGCCAAGCAGGATTGTCACCAGGTGATTGGACATGATCAAGATGGAGACTTTTCATGCACCACTATCTAGTGTCTCAGATTCAACTGAGGCATACACTCTCATACAGCAAGACTGACCTCAAGTGAGAGCAGCTCCCACAAGCTGTAATAAATTTGGTGAGTGATGATGCAAAATGGGAGATTGACAACTGGATTGGTGATCCAACTCAATGCAACTCCAAATTACTAAGTTTGTAGGGCTTAGATACACATATCACACACTTGGTAAAGTGTTAATAAATTTTATTGATTGATTGTTTCGAAAAGACTTAAGTCAGTTCAAGATGGGTAATCAAATAGTATTTAATACTAATCCAAACCCGAAGTCAATTTTACATGCTAGAACAGCCTAAGATATCCACTCCCTGGGGATTCCAAGCTGGGGCAAGTAATTGCTTACTTCCTCCTCTCAAAATCCCCTCCTTTTATATCTCTTGTTACATGCACAGACCAGGACATGTCCCTCGTGAATACAGGTATGCAGGAAGTGTGTTCAGGCCTATATCATCCCATTTGGCTTGTGTCCGCATGGTTTCCCTCTATTCCTTCCTTTGGCCCTCCTTCTTCTCTCTTCTCCTGCCTTTTCAGTCCTATGGGACTTCCTCCTCAGTCTTTATCGTCGGTGCCAGCAACTGGCTGTTGGATCATCGTATCTTTGGTTGAAAGGATGGGTTTTTGAGGTGTCAAGGAGGTGATGGCAGATAGACACCCATGTGGCAGGTCTTGGCATTGGTTAAGATGTTTACCAACTTTGCCAAGTACAGCCACCTGTCATGTGGTTTTGGCAATTGGTGCATGATCAATTCAACTTGTCCCTTGGTACTGCTGTTTGCTGGTCATTTTCCCTCATAGATTTGGGCTCATCGGCACCTCAAATTGAGGTAAGTACACCTATGCCTACAGTTTTTGGCTTGAGCTTACAGTTTTCAGCTCTTTTGGGTATATTTTAGGTATGTACTTTTTATATTTACTTTGTCTCACTTGGAGATGGCGTATCACCTCTCCCACACTTTTTACTGACTGCCCTCAGTCAGCACAACCATCTGAGAAGGTTTCTCAACCACCAATTGCATGTCACCACCCTCGAAAATTCAAAAAAAAATTCTTTCCCACTAAAAATGTTTTTTCTCATTTCCATCCACCACCCTCACTATTTTCAACCTCAATCACATACATCCTCCCATAAAACGCTCAACCTTTGACTTCCCTCTTTTGACATAGCTCCTCACGCCCCTCAGAACGTCCCCACTGCACCTTGCAACATGGCAAAGCCCTCTGTTGTTATCAAAAACCCCTGTCCTCAAGCTGCCACTGCTTCTCAGCCTCCACCATCTGATAACTTTGGTTTGCTGAAGTGCTCTACCAAGTGTGATGCAAACCAAGTTATCCAGGCCATCTCTCAGCTCCCTCAATTTGCTCAAGCACTGACCGGATTCTTCAAAACTGCCAGAGGCCTCTCAGGTTCTGGAGCTGACTGTGCTCGTTTCCTTGAGACTTTGCAACTTGTACGTTGCCATTTTGTTTTCCTATCTTTCCTGACTTCTTTCACAATGCTTCTCTGATCAGGCCAATTTTCCTCAAATCGCCAAGCAGAAGGGCCTTTACAAAGCCCTCATTTCAATCCTTCAGGTTCTCAATTGTCAAGCCACCAATGACTCCCTGACATCAAGGCGTTCTTTTTTTTTGCGGATGCCATCATCTCAACCAAAACTAACTGCTGCAAGGCCCATCGCAAGGAAGCAGAGGAGGTGAGTTTACACTCTCAGTCCCTGGCTGCCTTACTGACACTCTGTTGTGCCAAGAATCATGGCATGTTAGGTTCATCTGCCTCCAAGACTGGCAAGCACAAAGCTAATGTGAGTCTCTTAGCTTTCAAATTTGATGTCCTTGCTCACCACCTCAACACCCTCACCTTGTCCCTTGCCAAAACACAGTCCGAGCCTGATGGTAAACCAAAGAATAAGAAGCTCAAGGTTTCTCCAGGAGCCAGTACATGTGTTTCACCATTGTACTACTCCTTTCTCTGATTCATCCTTTCTTAGCCAACCACAAGCCTGGCAGCAACACCACTCTTGCCCTTCTTTCCGAGGTCAATGCTACCCTGGAGGCTATGGCCCTTGCTGAAGATGGTGCCATTGTTCCATGTGCTGATCTGCAGAAGCACCGTGATGCCATCAATCTTGCTGCTCAGCAGCAACTCTATGCCCTTGACCTCTCCTTTCAAGCTTTCAAATTAATTTCTGAACGCCTCAGCCATCTTGACAAGGTTCTCGGCCCCTCGGACATTGAGCAGGCTGGTGCCTTACTCAATGATCTTCAAATGTCACCTGAGGTATGTCCTGTCTTCCTTTCTCGTCACCAATTTTTATTAATTAAACTGTCAGTCCAAGGACCATGATTCAAATGTGGAATTCATGGATTCCACCCTGATTGATCTTAGCTCCACTCCAGCCATACAAAAGGCCATCATTTTGTAAACATTGGCTCTGCCTCTGCTTAACTAGTTTATCATTCTATCCCCTTTATCCCTTTTACTGTATCCTCCAATATAGTGTCTTCTTTCCAAGACTTTGTGTGAAACTTAAGTTTCTTGTGTGTCTCCAACTTTCTGACTTGGCTTCTTAACCCTCTTGCCCCTTTGTGACCCTTCCAGTTCCTCATCTTCTGAATCAGTGTCAGGTAGCCCCATCTCTTCATTAAGTGGTTCATGGAGTCTTTTTTTGTCCATCTCTGTAGGCTTTTGCCATTCCTTTCTTAACTCTTTCAACTTGTCAGGAGTGATATCTATCCACTGTTCAATTCCTTCAGGGAGATTAAGCTTTTGTCAGGCTTGGTATGATAGGACACAGAACACGGCTACACAATCTTGCCAAACTGACCCATCCAATTCCGCAACAATGTAGTTTCCTCCCTTGGTCTTAGTAAGGACCACCATTGGTCTGTGAAATTGTGGCAACATTTTGGCACTCAGCAATTTCTCTGTAACCATGTTTTTCACTAGTACCAAATCCAAAGATTTGAAGTTGAAGTCTTTTGTAGAGTTCTTATACTCTTCCGCAAACTTCAAAGCCCATTGGAGTTTGTCCTTACCTACATGCTCTCGCTGTAAGGGGACAGTCTATTTCCCTTCTTCTTCCACTCTTCCACAGTCACAGACACTTCCCACACTTCTATTTCTTCTTCTTTTCCTATGACTTTCTCTCTGTTCCAGC
>JAGGAR010016097.1:0-24284 GCA_017657315.1 Termitomyces sp. K1Ag
TCTGCCTTCAGGGGAAGGAACTGTGTTTACGCATTTCCGACAAACCGAGTGAGTTTTGTCCGTCCATGAGATAGATATCATCAATAGCTGATCATCTAGAACACAGAACAATCACGAACTTTCGTATCTATGCAAACCATTCGAGTTTGAGGCGCTTTCCCCAGCATCGTGATTGTTAGTACATCTGTCACACTTTGTATTCGCGATATTGTTGCTGCGCCATGAAAATTTGTTCTTTCTCCCCCACCTTTTGTCCGCGCGACTCGTACGAAGATCATCATCTAATGGCGTGTACAATGCATATACCTGCTCCATTTCCTCTGATGAAAAGATCGAAGCCGTACTGACGCCGTCACGCAACCGTGGCTATGAAGTTTCAACTAGAAGGTGAGTTTATCCCATCGTTGACGCACCAATCAACTTTGTACACCACGACACCGTCAGGAAACAGATGAGGTACGAGCGGGATGGCGACAAAAGCTAGGAATATGGTGCAAAGAATCAAGATATCTTCATTCATGTGCATCCACGACAACATTACATGGCTGGACTGATAATGATATTAGTTATGTAGTCCTTGTGTGAATTCATGAGTAAGTCACGCTAATTGCAACCGACAGATACAAGAGTATATTCGGCGAAACGTAGTAAGTGTCTGGCAATATAGTAACCAAAGGGTAACGTAACGACGACATTGGTTATATGGGTGGGTAATAGTAAGACGCGAGGTAATATGCAAGAACGGGTTATAGTACACAATGAAATATCACAGCAATTCAAGATGGCACAAGAGACATCAAAAGAACTAACGGGAGAGAGCATACGAACCGCGGTCCGGGGACACGATGTCTAATCATGTCGGGATATCGATATCTTGGGATAAATGCGCGCGGGTTTCAGAGTTCAACGAGGGATTTACGGGAGTCTGAGTGCTTCCAATCCTGGGACAACGCGGCGGTGGGGTCTGGACGCGACTCTCTCGCCAGCGAGCTTCCCGATGGCATTGAGGAGGTCACCACGACGGAGAGGTTCTACGTCGCGAAGCGTGAGAGAGAGAGGCGAGGAAGTAATGAGAGAGTTTACGTACTGGTAATGTGGTCGTCCATACCTGCCTGGAGGCAGCGCTCACGGTCGCCGATCACTGTTGGAAGCAATCAGCATCAGACTCACGACGGAACAACACAGACGTACTGGCATGAGCAGTGAGAGCAATTATAGGAGTGGGAGTGAGGCCGCGGTGCATCTCGTAGGAACGTATAAGCTCCGTTGCCTCCATACCGCCCATAAACGGCATCGACACGTCCATCTGTGTAAGTAAATGAATCGTAAGTACCTTCTCGACGCAAATGCTCGGCAACGTCAACTTACGAGGATAATATCAAACGGCTTATTCTGCCCAACACGACCCTTGAACGCATCGACCGCAAGGCTCCCGTTCTCCGCAATCTCAACAGTATGGCCATACTTCTCTAAAATCTTAACCGCGAGTTTCTGATTAACGAGATTATCCTCAGCGAGGAGAATATCAAATGTAACGTCGTTGGGCGCAGCGACGGGGCTGACGGTGTTGGATTCCAGGGCGGAAATGAGAGCAGACGCGAGGTCCTGGGCAGTGACGGGCGTGGTGAGCTGCGCGCTTATGCTGTTGTCGAGGCACCATTTCACTAAGAGGTGACGAGGCACCTGTCAGAAAAGGTTGGATAGGAGGGGTAATAACGCACGATTGAGGCGGGGCATCGAAGGCGCGAGGAGCACGATGGGTATGTAGCGGAGGTGCTCATACTCGCGGATAGATTCAGTCTAATAAACGCACGCAACGTCAGAGCGAGGAACCGCGGAAACGAGGACGAGAAGACACGTACGACGCTCAGAGAATCGACGACGATCGTGTCGATATGGGGACACTTCTCCTTGTCCGCGACCTCACTGACAGTGTGCACGACATGTGGGCGCAAGCACAGCTCCTTGATGCGTTCGACAACACCGGTGGTATCATACAACGAATCAACAAACAGAATCGTACGCTTCGCGAACGGCGACATCTTCGAGAGCGTGCTCTCGATCGAGGAATGGCTGATCTGAGACGTGATAGTGAAGAAGAACTTGGAGCCCTTCGACACCTCGCTCTCAACCCACATATTGCCCTGCATGAGATTGACAAGCCGCTTCGAGATCGAGAGCCCGAGACCCGTCCCACCATACTCCTATACACGCGTCAGTTTTATGATCCAGCGAGAAGGAACAACAACGCACCCTCGTCGTAGACCCATCCGCCTGACAAAACGTATCAAAAATCAAATTCAACTTATCCTTCGCAATCCCAATACCCGTATCCATAACACAAAACTCGATCGTCACGCTCTGATCGTCGAGCGCAAGCAGGCGCGTGCTCAGCGCGACATGGCCCTTTCTCGACGTCTTGCTCGGCGTGAACTTGATCGCATTGCCCACGAGGTTCGTGATGACCTGCCGCAGGCGTAACGAGTCGCCGATGAGCTGGTCGGGGATGTCGGGCTCGACGTCGTACGTCAGATCAAGGTTGTTCTGCGACGCGCGCACGACGAGGGTCTTGAGGATTCCAAAGACGGTTTGCCGGAGGGAGTAGGAGACCGCTTCCATCGTCATACGGCCGGCTTCGACTAAGGGCTGCGTTAGTTGGATACGGGAGGGCGGAGAGAGGACGCACTCTTGGAGATATCGAGGATATCATCGATGATCAATAGAAGCGATCTAGCAAGACTGTGCACGAGCAAAAGACTCTCCCTCTGCGACCTATTCAAATCCGAATCAAGCGTAAGCTCCGTCATCCCAATAATCCCATTCATCGGCGTCCTAAATCCCAACCACCATCAGCGCACTTTCCTTTCAAAGCAAAGCAAACACCTACCGAATCTCATGCGACATATTCGCCAAAAACTCGCTCTTACTCCTATTCGCCAACTCCGCCGCCTCACGCGCCGCCGTATTCTTCTGTATACTATCTCTCAGATTATACACCATCTGGTTGATCTGCGTCTTGAGCGAGTCCATCTCGCCGCTCGCTTCGACCGTAATGAAGCGCGTGAAATCGCCGTCCATCGCTGCGGCAGAGATCTGTGCGAACCCACGGACTTGTGTCGTCAGATTACTCGCCATGGTGTTGACAGAGAGACTAGAGACAGAGCGAGGCGAGCGTCAGCGGCGCAGAGGAAGAGAGAGGGAGAGAGAGAAGAGACCGTACGTGATTTCCTGCCACATCCCTTGAACGTTCCCAACCTCAGCCTGGACACCCAACTTGCCCTCCGTACCGACCTCACGAGCGACCTTCTTGACCTCCTTGGCGAAAATCGCAAGCTGGTCGATCATATCGTTGATAGTATTGACAAGCGACAGCATCTCGCCGCTGACCGAGACGCCCGTAATCTTCTGCGTGAGGTCCCCGCGCGCAACGGCCGTAGTTGCAACCGCAATATTACGTACTTGAAGCGTGAGCTGCGTGCATCAAAGTGTCAAAGTCAGTATTCGACTGTCACTAATCCCACCGCGTTCAACTCACATTGTTCGCCATAACATTAACATTATCCGTCAAATCCTTCCACGTCCCACCGACATTCGTCACCCTCGCCTGACCGCCCAACCTTCCCTCCGTCCCAACCTCCCTCGCAACCCTCGTCACCTCGTCCGCAAACACACTTAACGACTCCGTCATCCCATTCACCGTCTCCTTGAGCTCAAGAATCTCCCCACGGACATCAACGTCGATCTTCTTCGTGAGATCGCCCCCCGCGACGGCCTTGGTGACTTGTGCGATCGACCGAACCTGCGACGTGAGATTGTTCGCCATCAGATTCACATTATCCGTCAACACCTGCTCGTCTCGTCAGCCTCAACTCAACCTCCCCCCAAAAAAAGACGGGGCCGCGACCACGACCGCCTCACCTTCCACATCCCCTGCACATCAGGGACAGACGCCTGCCCTCCCAGTATCCCCTCCGTCCCAACCTCAAGCGACACCCTCGTGACCTCATTCGCAAGCGTACTAAGCTGCGCAACCATCGAGTTTACAGTCAACTTTAGATCCAGCATCTCACCCTGCACATCGACGTTCACGAGCTTGCTCAGGTCGCCTTGCGCTACGGCTTTCGTCACCTCTGAGATGGAACGTACTTGGTCGGTTAGGTTCGAGGCCATTTTCTGTGGGTGTGGGAGTGAGTTAGGGGGGTGGGAAGGCACGGAAGCAGGGAGGCAGGTAGGGAGGTGGGGAGGGGTGGGGAGGAGAGGCACGGAGGGGGGTGGAGAGGAAGGGAGGGAGGGAGGAGAGGAAGGAGGGAGAAGGGAGGAGAGGAAGGAGGGAGAAGGGAGGAGAGGAAGGAGATGGGAAGGAGAGGAAGGGAGCGGGGTGGGGAGGAGAGGAAGGGAGAAGGGAGGAGAGGAAGGGAGGGAGTAAAAGACGTACGTTGACATTGCGCGTGAGATCGGCCCAGGTTCCTTGGACACCTTCGACGGTAGCCTGCCCGCCGAGTATACCCTGCGTCCCAACCTCGAGCGCAACACGTGTGACCTCGCTCGCGAACGCCGATAGCTGATCCACCATTGAGTTGACGGTACCTACGAGCGAGCGAGAATCAGCAATAGCAATAGCACATCGTAAGACACACGAAGAAGAAAAAATGAACAAGCACCTTTCAACGTCGACATCTCGCCCTCGACGCTGATCTCGATTTTCTGCGTTAGGTCTCCTCTCGCGACGGCGGTTGTTACCTTGGCTATGGACCGGACTTGGTCGGTTAGCGATGAACACATCCGGTTGACCTTTTCATAAAGATAAAATTCAGCTCGTAAAAGGAGGGAGAAATGGAAGAAAGAATTCAACCGTACATTTCGAACCAGCTCGAACCAGACACCTTCGACGTCTGGGACGTGCGCCTGTCCGCCGAGTTTTCCTTGAGATCCGACTTCGAGAGTGACGCGTGTAACTTCGGAGGCGAGTGCGCGGAGTCTGGTGGGTTGGTGGGGTGGGTTAGAGATGAGGAAGAAGAGGGAGGAAAAAAAGAAGAGACGGATAGACGACGCGCACCGGACGACCATGCCGTTGACGGTATTCTTCAAGTCCAGAATTTCTCCGCGCGCATCGACTTCGATTTGCTTGGATAGATCGCCGAGAGCGACGGCTTTGGTGACCTTTGCGATGGAGCGGACCTACATGGGATTGGATATAAGATGGGGTGAAGGGAACGAGGGGATGATATGTACCTGATTAGTTAGATTAGCAGCGAGCTTGTTGACGACGCCTGTTAGTTCACGCCAGGTTCCTTCGACGTCTAGAACGAGTGCCTGGCCTCCGAGTTTACTGGAGCAAAACGTGAGAAAAAAAAATAAGAATGAAGAAAAAAAAAACATACCCTTCCGTACCGACCTCCTGACTAACACGAGTGACTTCCTTTGCAAATTGCCCGAGCTTGTCGACCATGGTGTTGATAACGTCCTTGAGCTGCACCATCACAACGCCCTGCACCGGCACCGTGATCTTCTGCGACAAATCGCCTCTCGCGACGGCATTACACACACGCGCGATATCCTGCACCTGGTCCTTGAGCAACTGCAGCTCCTGCGCCTCCTCACGGAGGGGCTGTACAGCATCCCGGAGGAACACAAGCTCATCATGCTCATTATCAAACGTCGGAAGATCCGGGGGCGGCTCGAGCGCACGCTCGAGGATAGTAGGCGGGGTAGTGAGCGCAGAGGGAGAGGGGCGTCCACATGTGGGGCATGGGATGCCGGCGAGGGGTATGTCGGTGACGCCGTGGTGGATGGGAGTGGGAGTGGGATCGGGATCGAGATCGATGAGCTTCTCTGCTCTGCGGACGCGGTCGACGAGGGCACCGATGGCGCGGAGGATGGCTTGGGCGGTGGAGTCGTCCTTGGCGATGTCGAGGCCGATGTTGAGGTCGAGGGGGATGGTGGAGTCTTGTGCGACGGCGGTGAGGAGACGGAGGAGGTGCGTGTCAAAGGCGCTCTCATCGGCGGGCGGATCCACGCTCATCGTCGTCCTTGGTCAACCAGCAGGCCACGTGATGACTAAGCAGTCCATGCGTCTTGATTGAGTTGTGATGCGATGCCTAATCCAGGCCTGATGAGGCTACCTCAACCGAGCTAGCACTGATTTGAGTTTCAATAGAGGAACCGAGGAGGCTCAATACAAAGACTGATGCAAGGGAAAAGACAAGACCGCCTGCACTGGCAGCTGAGCGCTGACCGGTGACCGGTGACGCATCGACGCGAGTCTGCGATAAGGATGCCTTGCGAACATTAGGTCGGCACAAAAATTTTCTCTAGCGGATTTTACAGGGATCAAAGAGGGCCGGCACCGGGATGGTATCATGTGGGTAGGAAAAGAAAAAAGAGACTAAAAATTCAAAAAAAAAACATACATCTAATTTGAATCTCCCAGAAAGCGGCACGATGTCGTGCGAGGCTCGAGAAAAACAGATTGCAATCGAAGAAAGGAAGGAGAGAAGACAGAGGGAGTTGAGATTGGGGTTAGAGCTGGTTAGAGACAAGAAAAACAGCGCCGACTTGACGCCAACGTCGAAACGCGCCATCAAGCCATCAGTGGCAGTGCCCCTGTGCCTGGGCCGACTTTTCCAAAGTTGAAGTTTGCAAACGACGCTCGTGTGCTCGACCACCTGGAATGACTGTTGTTTCTGCGCTCATACTACAATTCGCGTGGAACTCGACCTCCAAGACACTATGGAGTCTTGTCGCAGTGCGTCATGTCACCTTGAAGCTGAATGGCCTGACCTCAAAGCACTCTCTTCTAAATTGTCAGATCATAGACCGCGCAGGGACAGATGTTGGAGAGGCTAAACTTCGATCACTCAAGTGAGGACGCTGCTTACTTTAAGGTAAGCGTTCGATCTTGAATGAATGATATAAACATCGATCGAAACGACAACTCTTCAAGGACAAGGTCGCAAATTCACGAGAACCGCCGCGTTTGACACGTTCAAGAGTCATCCATCGCGGATCGTCGATGTCAGATGGATGCATTGTAGGAGTAAGTAAGCCTCCAAATAACAGGTGGGCACCTTCAAGGTTAACACTCGATTGCAGCCACACTAGGGTCATCAATCATTGACCATGGACAACAGACCGCCCACGAACTCGGTATATATGCGACGCTTTCCTGATCAGTCTTGAGGTCGTTAGTATGTCCACGATACCCTTTATCGCACCAGCACTTCTCGGTGACAGGTTTGTTCTTGTCAGCGCTACGTGATCTGACTCCAGCCGAAGACAACTTTCTACTTGATAGCACAATCGTTTCACATCGAGCTCGTTGAAGATTTTGAGTCTTGACGCAGGCCGTGCAATGGAGTTTCAATGGTAATCAAAAATCTCTAGAGGGTGCGTTGCTGCGACAATGGATCAGAATACTTAAAAGTTAATGATTACTCAAACAGTGATTATTTTCCAGTCGAAATTCATGGGATTTCGACCTCGATTAAAATCACCCAAGCCCCATGTCAGTCGTAATATCACAACAAACGGTTCGAAAAATGTCAAGACATCAAGATACAAGCAAACATACGCACGCCTGTAAGCTCTGAGTTGTCAGACGAAGAAAATTTTGACTGACAAGGACAGGACAAGCTCACAAATTCATGAGACCTCGCCATTCGAACACTCATGGATCTTCATGGATCCATTAGACCTGCAAAGAATAGGTAGGTATGTACCTTACCGTCCGATTGCCGCCACACTTATCTTCCCTTTTTAGAGATTCGACTTCCATGGAAAGAAACGCCTGATACACAGAGTAAGTAAGTCTCGGTTTCGTCCTTCATGAGCATTTTTATGCGATTGCGTACCTTAGGTAGATAGTATAACACAGACCGACACAAGACCGACCACGAACTCGGTATGTATATATGCAGCACTTTCCGGACCAGCATTGAGATCGTTAGCATTTCCATCGTACTCGCGATACCCTTTTTGTGTCAGCACTTCTCTGTGACAGGTTTGTTCTTTCCTCACCACCTTTTGTCAGAGCTACGTGATCTAACTCCGATGAAGATAACCTTTCTACTTAACATTGTCGACTCGCAACTCGTACGTATTGAGATCTGACACAACCGTGACGTGTACAGTACGATGGAGCAACGGGACTCGAAAATCTACTAGTACAGAGGTGAGTTGGATCTAAATACTTAATGGCTACTCGATGATCTTACGGTTTCTCGTTCAAGTTCATGGGGATGGAATACGTATTACATCGATCTCGATTAAGCTCATCATCCAAGCCCCAGGTCAAAGCACTGTTAGAACAAATGAAAAACGCCAAGACATCAAGATCATGGCAGATATAAGTACGCTGTAAATCGACTCGGAATAGAGAGAGCGCTATTAAGCGCAGCACACGACTGAGTCTTGATACTTTGCCTGCATCAGGCAGCAAAAGAGCACCTTTATCCGACGTTGTGGGTTCCGAGTCCGTACTGGACGCCTCGGCTTCGTCCGTCCAGGAGCATGATCTTTACACAATTGCGCACCTTAGGTAGGTCATATTACTTATTCCGTCTCGTTTCCTGAAATTCATGCATCCGCAGAGGGAACGAGGAATGTAGTTCTGATGGATACAACTCAAAGTCTCAAATACGACTCGTTGGCTAAGGGCTTCTCCTACCGGAAGAAGAATCCACTCGCTGGGCTGCAGTACTACGGCTCTTTCGGGCTGCACATGAACTTTCAACTTGCGCATGCGGGAACCTCTTGGTCTTGTAATGATCAGCTATGGTACAAATGTCAAACGGGCCGAAGGGGGGTGGAAGTGAGTATGAAGTAAGTGTCCTTGTCGTAATCACACAATAAAGAAACAGACGCTTTGGACGCGAGTTCGCGACACGTGTTTGTGAACTTCTCTCGTGGTAATCTAGGGTTCTCGTGACGAATTGCTGAAGCGAGGCTGATTATTTATCTGTTGTTTTGCGAGAACCTGCCATTGTGAAGAGCCGCCGAAGTTCGGCTCCAATACTCAGCGTGACGATTTGTGACGAAGATTTTCCAGCTTTTGCGACCTGCACGACTGGCTTCCCTCCGACGTACTCATCCACCCAGCTTCACTCACTTTGACACTTCAGAGGGCTAATTCAGAAGTTATGGAATCGACCCCCGAAGTTTATTATCAACAGACTAGTGAAAATTTTGAAGCTCCCAAACACTGATATTAATATTATGACAGATTGCACACATGCCCCCTTGTTTCCACAGCAATGCCTTTACGAGTAATGTCCTTCTCACGAGCTCCCTCGAAAACTCTTGACTCGTCCCCAGACTGATCTTGGTTCACTATGCCAGCTGCCCATGATATATACGCAGAGCAACTCAGCGAACGGCATCGCGGCTACCCTCTCTATTATCCGGAACCAGCTCCTGATGATGGGCCTATGGAAATTGGTGATGTCGGGTTCATAAGACAAGGCGCTTTCTATCGCCTTTTTAACGTGACTCGCTCTGCCGACGATCCTGCACAGCGGTTTGGGGTACCAGGTGGGTTCGAACGTCTCAGCTTGGGGCGTATCCGGACCTATGATACGGCGTTGGAACCTGGACCTCTTCATAGTAAAACTGTATCCACTGTCGAAGCCAACATTGGAGTACCAGGGTAGGCGTCTCTTGTTCTCGCTTTGCAAGCAACCCCCAAGTTGATGGTCTTAAAATAGTGCCATCCTTCCTTTTGACGCAACTTTCAATTTCAAATGCACGTCAAAACGTGGTGCCATTCTAATGCAGGAAACTCAGATGAAGCGAGAAGAGGCTTTCCAGAGTCAACTTTCAGAGGATTATTTGCGTCGTCACTGTGATTCGTGGCATGACTTCGCGTGGAGCAATCATATCCCACTTGGATTTGGCCAGATCATGCTTGTCACGGAATGTTCGAAAACGGCAGCATGGTCATCTGCAGTTTACTCGGATAGCATTCAAGAATTCAGCATCTCATTCTCTCTGGGAAATTCGTTTGTGCCGTGCGCTCCGGGTCTCTCTACCTCGGCTGGTGTCCACAGAACTGGATCTATAGAGCGAAGAAGAAGCACGCAACGCGCGACACCTGATGATCCACTGCCTCCAAAAAACCATACTGTTTTCTTCAAAGCGATCCATCTTGGAACACGACGGTCTTATGCAAAGTCATGGGTTTCGTTCTTCATGCAGAGCCGAAAGAAAAAATACAGTAGTTTTGCAGCGAACTCATCTAGTGCGTCGTCTTCGAACGTGGACACTGAATCCACCGATTTGGGCCTCAACAGCCCTTCATTAGCAGTATCAAGTAAAAGCGCAGCTGGGATGACAGCACTTCCAGACCTTCCCGTCAGTTGTCTCATCTTCGAGCTTATGATACCTAATGTTGCCTCTCATGCAGGATTTCCATCCAGCCACCCCTTTGCTTGCGCTTTTGATGGAGGTTTGTTTCCTGAGTCAGCCAAACTAAAATGGAACTGATCCAGCTCTCAGAGCAACGACAACAGCAATTGTGTTTTCATTCATGATGATGAATGGTGCTCTCCAAGTCCAATCATAAGACAAGATGTCTCTCAAATAATTGCTGAATTTACACAATTTCATTTTGAACATTCCGAAGATTTAATGGGAAGTGTTTGTTTAGCCCTGCTCATGTTCATTCAGTTTTCATGCCTTTAACTATACAGAGATTTGCATTTGAATCACAACAAAGTTCAGAATTTCTTGATGATGTCTATACATTTCCAAATATCCAGAAGACACCTTTGCTTATCCAGAAGACACCTTTGTTTATCCAGAAGACACCTTTGCTTATCCTGAAGCTCTCCTCAGCATCGTTTCTGGACACGACAGTGATCGACGATGTCACTCATCAGCTTCTTTATACTATCAACACTGTTGGGCCGACGACTACTATCACGCGGGCCGATCCATGGGATGGAGAAACCAAAACCGCTGAAATAAGGTGGTCCAGAACCATCTCTCAGAAGGGAAATAATGTCTCAGATGGGGTATTCATACAAGTGAGAGACATAAGCTGGAATGGTAGCGAAACTTTCCTCGGACGTGGCGGGTATGTTGACCACTTTACGTATATTTTCCCGTGCTGACCCAACCTATAAATGGAGGAAATTCAACATACCAAATTATGCTCAGAGTCTCAAATGGAAGCAGCAAGGGAACACGTATTGGGTGCGTTGTAATGTCGAGTTTACTTATTTGACCCTTCAGTTAATTCAATTTGCATTAGTGTACAACGGCTGCGGTTAAAGGGCCAATCGCGATATTGAACCTAGCTCTTGACTTCCCACAGATTCAAATCTTTGAAACTCTGCACAATAAAAATGATTCCCCCTTGCTAGCACACCATGGAGTTTCTACGCTATTGCTTGACCACCTGCTGACCACTGCGCTCTTCCTTGTCACCGATTTGCATCAATGGGCACAGTTACAAACGGTTGTGGATGGGATGACCAACCCAACAACAGATGTTACCGACTCCCCTGGCTGGCCGAGCAGTCCCTCTTTTTCTGTTCCCAGCTCCTCAGTTACCCTATCCATGCTAGCCGCCTTAAAGCCACCAACACCACCAAAACCACCACGTCCTTCCATCAGTCCGTCAGTCCCCAGCCACATCCACAGGTGGCCATATACAGTGCATCGCCGGCGCCCACTGTCGACTCCGCGCACATCGAGTTTACAGGGCAGTGTACCAATAACGCCGCTTCGTCCGCAGCGTGCTGTATCGGAGGATGGGAAATTTATGATCAACAAGGAAGTGAATAAGGATCTTGAGGATTGGGTTGGGGATGCAGAACCTGGTGCTCCCTATGACATGCCACCGCCTACGTATGATTCCATCCACTTTGGTATGGGTAGAAAGAATGGCCCAAGACAAGATAACGGTGAAGAAAACAACTAGTGCAGAGCTTTCAAGGTAAAGAAATGACAGTGCAGGAGATAAAGAGAGGTGGCACGCGTGGAGTGTCCACACAAGGAAGGCGAGGGGACGTTAAGAGGACATGGTCTGCTAACAGATGTCAGCCTATAAGTATTTCTGCTGCGAATAGATCAGAATATTTACTAATGACTAGACGATCTTATGGTTTCTTGTCGAAGATTCCTCGCAAGAGAATACACTGACCTCAATTGAATTCGCCTGAGGCGTCATAGTATGATGATGAATAGGTCAGCTGTAAATAAAAGAACGACTCAGGAGGATACAAGTCACAACATGCGAGTGACACTTTTAGGGTCAGGAAACTTATATCCTATCGTCGACGCACCAATCAGCTCCCTCGAAACGATGTGCACTAATTCATTCCGACAAACAAGAATCAGACGGGGTGCGAGCGGGGTGCAGACAAAAACTAAGAACCGCGTGCAAAGATGATCTTCCTTCACGTGTATCTTGAAGTGACCTGGTCCAATAATAATAATTAGCGCAAAGTAAGGTAGAGTACTTGATTAAATTAAATTAAATGAAAGTCGGCATCACCATGAGTCCATCCATAATCATAAGCAGTCTCAGCCATCGTCAAACCTCCCAACGTCAACCTCTCGCTAAGTCGAAAGTGTACGCCTCTTGCGAATCACCCCACTACTTCGCCACTTTCTAGCTCGACGTGGAAGGCACACGGAAAATGCAACAGTGGGCGACAAAGACGGACATCCCAGGCTTATAATCGATAAGAAAGAACTGGATCGTCGCCGACATAATCGCGCTGGAAATGACGCTAACCCTAACTGATTTGAGTTTCCATAGAGGAACCGAGGAGGCTCAATAAAGTACAGAGACTGATGGAAGGGAGCAAGACAAGACAAGGCCACCTGCACTGGCAGCTGACGGCATCGACGCGAGTCTGCGACAAGCATGCCGTACGAACATCAGGTACGACACAAAAATTATGTCTAGCGGTTTTTAGAGGGTCCAAAGAGGGCCGACGCCGGGATGGCATCATGCGGTGGAAAAGAAAAAAGAGACTGAAAATTCAAAGAAAACATACATCTAATTTGAATTTCCCAGCAAGCGGCACGATGACGTACGAAGCTCGAGAAAAAACGATTGCAATTGAAGAAAGAAGGAGGAGAAAACAGAGGGAGTTGAGATTAAGTAGGGTTAGAGACAAGAAAAACAGCGCCAACTTAACGCCAACGTCGAAAAGCGCCATCAAGCCATCATGCATCAGTGGCAGTGCCCCTGTGCCTGGGCCGACTTTTCCAAAGTTGAAGTTTGCAAACTTGAAACGACGCTCGTGTGCTCGACCACCAGTGGGATGACTTCCATTGCTGTGCACACTTCCACTGCGATTTGTATGGAACTCGACTTCCAAGAGACTATGCAATCACTTTCGGTTGTGCAGACTCAAGGATCATACCAAATTGGAGGTTACCAGTGCGCCGATGTCACTCACCGCCTACATTGCTTGAAGTTTGAAGCCTGAGCGCTGAGCTCTATTGGAGAGGGCGGCGCGGGGGTTGAGCTTGGATCACTCGATCGTTGAGAAGACGAGGACGCAGCAGTCAAGTAAGTGACTGTGCTCCAACTTGAATGAAGGCTATTCTACTACATCGACTCAGCGCAATTTAACAGTTGTGTCATGGTTGATTTCTTCGTAAGTTTGATGAGTTCTCGAAGGAAGAAAAATCTTGATCGACAAGGGACAAGGGCGCAAATTCGCGAAGTGTCATCCATCGCGGATCGTCGATTATGATTGATGGTAGATTCATTGTAGGAGTAAGTAAACCTGCAAATAACAGGTGGGCACCTTCAAGACTCGGATTAACACTCGATTGCAGCCACACTACAGGTTATCAATCATTGACCATGGACAACAGACCGATCACGAACTTGGTATATATGCGACGCTTTCCTGATCAGTCTTGAGATCGTTATTTCCACAGTAATCGCGATACCCTTTATCGCACCAGCACTTCTCGGTGACAGGTTTGTTCTTGTCAGCGCTACGTGATCTGACTCCAGCTGAAGATAACTTTCTACTTAATAGCTCAATCTTTTCACATCGAGCCCGTATTAAGATTTGAGTCTTGACGCAAGAAATCCAACGGGATTCGAAAATCTCCAGAGGGTGCGTTGCGGCGAAAATGGATCGGATTTCCTGATCAGTCTTGAGATCGTTATTTCCACAATAATCGCGATACCCTTGATCGCACTAGCACTTCTCGGTGACAGGTTTGTTCTTGTCAGCGCTACGTGATCTGACTCCAGCTGAAGATAACTTTCTACTTGATAGCTCAATCTTTTTTACATCGAGCTCGTATTGAGATTTGAGTCTTGACGCAAGAAATTCAACGGGATTCGAAAATCTCCAGAGGGTGCGTTGCGGCGAAAATGGATCGGAATATTTAAAAGTTAATGATTACTCAAACAGTGATTATTTTCCAGTCGAAATTCATGGGATTTCGACCTCGATTAAAATCACCCAAGCCCCATGTCAGTCATGATATCACGACAAACGGTTCGAAAAACGTCAAGACATCAAGATATCAAACATACAAACGCCATAATTTGACTCAGAAAAGCGAGACCACTCCCGTACGTTCTGAGTCGTCAGACGAAGAAAATTTTGACTGACAAGGACAGGACAAGCTCACAAATTCATGAGACTCGCCGTGGCAGTGTTTGACCACATTCGAAGACCTGGATCTTCGTGGATCCATTACAGACCTGCAAAGAATAGGTAGTTAGGCACCTTACCGTCCGATTGCCGCCACACCTATCTTTCCTTTTTAGAGATTCGACTTCCAGGGAAAGAAGCACCCGACACACCGAGTAAGTAAGTCTCGGTTTCGTCCTTCATGAGCATTTTTACGCGATTGCGTACCTTAGGTAGGTCGTTGTATATGGTCATTGGCCGACGATTGGACTCATATTGACACAAGACCGACTACGAACTCGGTATGTATATATATATGCATTTTCTGGTCCCAGTGTTAAGATCGTTAGCATTTCCATCGTACTCGCGATACCCTTTTTGCGTCAGCACTTCTCTGTGACAGGTTTGTTCTTTCCCCACCACCTTTTGTCAGAGCTACGTGGTCTGACTCCGTTGAAGATAACCTTTCTACTTAACATACATTAACATTGTCGACTCGGAACTCGTATTGAGATCTGACACAACCGTGTACGGTGCGATGGAGCAACAGGACTCGAAAATCTACAGAGGTGAGTTGGATCTGAATACTTAATGGCTGCTCGAGAGTCGATGATCTTATGGTTTCTCGTCCAAGTTCATAGGGATGGAATACATCAACCTCGATTAAGATCATCCAAGCCCCAGGTCAAAGCATTAGAAAAAATGAAAAACGCGAAGACATCAAGATCATGGCAGATATAAGTACGCTGTAAATCGACTCGGAATAGCGAATAGCGAGAGCGCTATGAAGCATAGCACACGACTGAGTCTTGATACTTTCCTGCATCAGGCAGCAAAAGAGCACCTTTATCCGACGTTGTGGGTTCCGAGTCCGTACTGGACGCCTCGGCTTCGTCCGTCCAAGAGCATGATCTTTACACAATTGTGCACCTTAGGTAGGTCATATTATTCCGTGTCGTTTCCCGAAATTCATGCATCCGCAGAAATGGACGGGGAATGTAGCCTAGTAGTTCTGATTCCTACCCTCGTTTGGAGACAGCTCAAAGTCTCAAATACACGACTCGTTGCCTAAGGGCTTCTCCCACCGGAAGAAGAATTCACTCGCTTGGCTGCAGTACTTCCGTTTTTCTGGGCTGCACATGCCAGTGAACCTGCGCTTGCCAGAATCTTTTGCTCTTGTAACGGTACAAATGTCAAATGGGCCGAGGGGGAAGTGAGTAAGTGTCTTCAATGTCGTAATCACACAATAAAGAAACAGACGCTTTGGACGCGAGTTCGTGGCAATCTAGGTTTCTCGTGACGAATTGCTGAAGCGAGGCTGATTGATTGTTGTTTGCGTGAACCTGCCATTGTGAAGAGCCTCTCGTGGTAATCTAGGTTTCTCGTGACCAATAATCGTGAAGAATTGTTGAAGCGAGGCTGATTGTTTGTTGTAGGATATTTATTTACAGGTGGCAGGCGCACGATAATCGATTAACAGTTCATTTGTTAGTATCAACTTTCACTAGTGAATTCGCAACTCCTCATAATCAACCTTTTGTACGGAATAAAACATGAACATATCGGTATGCCTTGTTCCAATCCTTCAATCAGACCATCCTGACGTTAATCCTACCGTGACGATAATCGATGATTCAGATAGTCGAACGCAATCAATCTGACGTGCACCAGCAGCATTCTCGCCCTCTAGCCAATGAGCTGCCGCCAGAAATACTTAGTCAAATATTCATCGCTTGTCTTAACCAAGAATCAGATGCTCCCCTTCCGCAGATATCTATGGATGACCCACCAATGCTCCTCTGTCAGATCTGCCACTCTTGGAGAGACACTGCACTTTCTCTACCGATTCTTTGGTCATCCCTTGATCTCCATTGCAGTGGCGGTCCCGCCGATACACCATTGTCACCTAACAGAGCTGCACTTCTCAAGCTCTGGTTGGAGCGTTCACGTAGTCGTCCTCTAACACTCAACTTTACAGCCGGAAAATCTTTAGATCCGGCACGGAATCTTCTCCGTTCTCATATGAACCGCTGGGCAGTAATCCACGTCTGGCTTGACACGGAAGTGGCCCAGTTGTTCATGGATATCCGGGCTCTAACATTACTCAGGGAGATTACGCTCTCAGTGCAGGCTGAACCAGGATATGATGCAAGTCAGCCCCTCATCCCAGTTTTAGCGTCAATCGACAATCTTGCCACAATCCACTGGAATTGTTTCCCACAGAATATCACGAGTGTTCTTTGGCGGAACCTCCGATACTTCACGGTCTCCGTTTCAATAAATTACAGTGAATGTTTAGAATTCATGCACCATTGCCCAGTGATTGAGAAAATCTCTCTCGAAACTTACTTTCTCAACGCACTCCCTAGATTTGAAGTTGTTTCCCCTTTGGATCTCACAACGGCACCTGCCCTCCACACACTCTATATTGGGGAGTATGATTGGCAAACTGTGAACTTCCTACGTAGCCTTTGTCTGCCTTCGCTGCGAACGCTCGACATACTCGAGGACACTCGTCTAAGTCGTCTTGAGTCCTTCCGATCCGCAGAGGATGATCTGCAGGCTCTCATTTTCCCTCATGTCAACGAGCTATGTGAAAAGTCCCAATGCAACCTCACTCATCTTGGGTACATCAAAAAGTCAAAAGACCCCAAGGATCCAATAGTATCAGACCAAGCCTCCTTCGAGCTCCATTATTTCCTACGAGCACCTGCTTTTCAAGGTCTCAAATCTCTGAGCCTTGGTGATGGCATTAATGACGGTTTTTTTTTCGATCTCACGTGGGATCCCGAGAGAGAGAACAGTGGCCAGCTTTTACCTGATCTTGCCGCACTGAATATCACGTCTTCATATACTTCCGATGGTGTTGTGTCGCGCATGATCGCTTCTCGCTGGAATAGGTATGGGCAGAGGCAGGAAGATCGGCCTGCCTCCTTGACCTTTGTGAGGTTGAGACAATTGGCATCTATGTCAGAATATGACTGGGAGCAGGATGTTTATGTGGAACTTCCTCACACAAGCTATGATCGTGACAGGCTTGTCATGAGTGATCTTGCTGAGCAAGGTCTAAATATCAAGTTTGATTTCAAGGTGGATTGTTGCTAGTAGCAGCTAGCCTCACTTCTGTCACTTTTGCGTTTGATATTGGCCCTTAGGCTAAATTGATTATTGGATTCCGTACCGCTATTTGTAGGACAGACATAGGAAAATCGATAGAGTGTTTATTAGTCTCTGACTGTCAATCACCCAAAATTACCGTGATGGCACACGAACAGCAAATACGATGCAAAAAATTTGTGATCCAGGTTGTGCATCAAAGAGGACCTGGATGGCATCATGCGGTGGAAATTTCGAAGAGAAAAGGGAAAGAAAATCCAAAGCGAAAACGAAACATACCCTTTGTCTCTCTCAGCAAGCTTAAATAACCGAGACGATGGCGTGCAAGACTCTGGGACAGGAAGCTGCGATTGGACACAGGAGGACGAAGAGAAATAGAGATCGAGAGACAGCGCGCCATCAAGCCATCAGTGGCAGTGCCCCTGCCCTTTCAAGTTGAACTTTAGTTGAACTCGGTCGTCACCATGTGTTCGACGGCTAGTGGAATGACTTCAATTGCTGCGCTTCCACTGCGATTCGCATGGAATTCACCTTCCAAGAGACTATGCAGTCTTGTCATCACTCGCTTGTGCATGCGAAAGGGGATCGTACCAAATTCAAAATTGGCCCGGGAGGTTACTTACCAGTGCATCAGTCACCGCCGTACCGCTTTCTGACATTGTTTTCGGAAGCTGGAGGCCTGCGCGCGAAGTACCCTTTTTTCCCTTTCAAGCTCATCCAACGCAGGCACAGATCTTGGAGAGGGCGACATGGGATTTAATCTTGGATCCGACGATCATTGAAAACGCAAAGTCGCGACAGGCTAAGGCAATTGTTCGAACTTGTAAGAATGCTATTGTACCACATCCACTCAGTGTAATTTACCAGTTGCACCAAGATTAAAAGGAGCACGTTCGATTTTCCGTAAGTTCTCTGTGTTGTCAAAGGGAGAAAATTTTGACCAACAAGGACAAGGTCGCAAATATGTGAATGTTTGACTGCGTTCAAAGAAATCATGGATCGTCGGTTATGTTTGAAGAATGGATCTATTGTAGGCCTGCAAATAACAGTAACGGACCTTAACGTTCCCGTCACTTCGCTTGCTGCCACGTCACCTTCTCTCGCTCATGGATCCAACTTCAAGGCGAAAGAAATCTATTTACACACCTGACACACCAAGTAAGTCGCAGTTTCGTGCGTCCGTGGGCATCTCCACACAATTGCGCACCTTAGGTAGGTCATTCATCATTGACCGTGTACAAAAGACCGACCACGAGCTTCCTATTCTGCTTCCTCTGCTGAAAACTTATTGAACCCGTCTCAAGATCTGACGCGACCGTGACGGTGCGATGGAGTTTCAACGGAATCCGAAAATCACCAGAAGGTGAGTTGGATCAGAATACTTAACGACCACTACTCAATGATCTTACGGTTTCTCCTCGAAGTTCATAGGAAGGGGGTACGTCGACCTCGATTAAAATCGCCCGAGCCTCACTGGCAGGTCCGTCATAGTAAATGGGTCAACTTGAGATGTGAAGGCGTCAAGATATAGGCAATCTGCGCACGCTGTAAATAGACTCGGAAGAGCGAGACGCTCCCGTAAGTTCGATGAGTTCAACTGTCAAGGAAGAAAAATTTGACCCACAAGGACAAGGTCGCAAATTCATGAGACTCGCCGTGTTTGACCGCGTTCGTAGAGTCATGGATTTTCGATTATGATTGATGGTGGATACATTGCAGGCCTGCAAAGAATAGGTAGTCTCAAACAGGCTCGTTCCGTCACTCGCTCGGGGGTAGTGCTACCTGCACATGAACTTTCAACTGTATCTTAGAAAAAACAACAAGTGACCTGGACCAATAATAATAATTAGCGTAAAGTAAGGTAGAGTACTTGATTAAATTAAATTAAATGAAAGTCGGCATCACCATGAGTCCATCCATAGTCATAAGCAGTCCCAGTCATCGTCGAACCACCCAACGTCAACCCCTCGCTAAGTCGAAAGTGTACGCCTCTTCCGAATCACCATACTACCTCGCCACTTTCTAGCTCGACATGGAAGGCACACGGAAAATGCAACAGTGGGCGACAAAGGCGGACATCCCAGACTTATAATCGATGAGAAAGAACTGGATCGTCGCCGATATGATCGCGCTGGAAATGACGCAGCCCGGCGAACTAGCACTGGCCGTTGTACCTCGAATTAAAGATAGCAGCAAATTGGCTAGGCTGCGTCGGCGTAGAGGCTGGACGGTGTAGGTTCCGCACTGGACGTGGGGGAGGAGGAAGTGATCCTGCTGGACTATGAACAAACCCCATTTCATCGAGATACGTGTACGACGAGGGAAGACGTTGATTAATGGACGGAGAACCGGTTGAAGTAGACGGAGAGGCTTGCGAATTCGAGTTCGACGAGCGTTTAGGGCTGAAGGTGTTGATCGCCTCCGCGGTGGAGAACGACGGAATCATAGGCGATCCCGAGCGGCTATCAAGCGACTTCTCATCCTCATCGTCTGTATCCTTCAAATCCGAACTTCTTGCCCATATCCGCTCCCACTCCTTCATATCCTCATCCTCCACCTCATCGTCATCCTCCCCATCCTCCCCCGCTCCCGCGGTGATTGACGTATACGTATCTCTCCTGAAACGACCGAGGGGCGCCCCCCGCCGACGTGGCGGGAGAGGCAACGACGCCATCTCAGGCGTAGACGCAATAGTATGGTCCTCACGCTCTCGGGGCGTCCTGACTGGGGAAGAAGGCGCGGTGGGTACGACGACGCGTAACTTCATCTGGGCGCGAGGAGACGGGGTGCTAGGATTCCTGGGCGAGGATAAGGTAAGCGAGTCTTGGCTACCTCCGTGCCCGTGCCCGTGCGTGTCGGGCTGGACGTGCATCTTCCCGAGATCGCTGGGAGGCACGATGTGTTGGCCGACGGTGCTGTCCCTCGAGAACAGAGACTTGGGGAGCGGCGGCGGAGGGTGTGCGCTGTCTTCGATGGGAAGCGACGATGTGCTGGAATGCGCCGACATCGAAGAGGGCTTGTACATGGCGAAGAACCGTGATGAGGCGACGTCGCTGGATACGGGGGAGGACGAGCGGGTGGTAGTGCTCGGTCTCGGCGGAGGCGGAGACGGGCGTACAGCAGCAGGAACTGGAGCTGGAAGCTGGGTGGCGAGTGGCGAGGACGGTAGCGATGGTTTTATGTTAGGCGATCCGCAGTTGGGCGTCACCTTCACCCCAAGAATGACAGACGCCTTTTTTCGCACCGCCTTTCCAAATCCGTCTGTCGGCGGTAAAATACTCGCTACGTCCGTCTTGACCTCGAATGATCGTACCGGATCCGCAGCAGCATATTCTTTGGGGAGGGAAGGGACAGGGGGTGCCTCGTCACACACAAACTTCTCCCTCAGCGCACCTGTCGAAATTCTCTTCATCAGCTTCCAAATTTTACTCCCACCGCCACCGCCACCGCCGCCGCCGCTAGGACTCGGCGTCGACGCTCCACTCCCCCGACTCTTCGTAGCAGACGTCGGCGTCGTATCCTTCTCCTCCCCACTAGTCCTGACCACCTTCGCCTCTGCAAACTTATCAATCGACAATCGCAACGACAGGCCCGCCTTGTCCCCTCTCCCAAGCACACCCCGCATCCTCGACTTCTCCTGCAAACTCGGCCGCCCCCTCTCCCTCTCGGCACTCAAACTCACACGCATTCTCTCCTCCCTCTCCTCACCCTCACTCTGAGTCCCGTTCCCAGCCCTCTTAAACCGCCCCGACACCTTCCGCGTGAGTGTCCGCAGACCACCTCCACCCCCTCTTCCGCCTCCGCCTCCGCCCGTACTCTCCTTCCAAGCGAGGCTCGGCGGCGGGACGATCTCCCACGAGAGGTGATGGCGGTCCTCGGGCCCGCCAGCGGCTACCACGCGGTCCGAGGACGTGCCGAACACGGTATAGTACGGCTGGTGTTTCCCGTCATCCTCGGCGGCGGCGGCGGCGGCAACCTTGGATTCTGGAGCGGACGTGTGTGGTCGGGGGTCAGTCGCGGAACGCCCGTGCCCAGAGGACGTATGTGGTCTCTTCGTCTTCTTCCCTTGGCTGAGCGAGCTGAAATCAACATCGCTACGCACGTGGGTTGATGTTTCGTGCAGAAGTTCTTGGCGTTTGTAGGCAGCGACCACGGCGGCGGCGGGAGTGAGGCTGGTGCTGGGGTTGGTGTTGACCTCGTAGTCGGTAGGCTGGGGGTTTCGAGACCGAGATCGGCTGCGAGGGGAGGAGCAGTCGTTCAGCGATGAGGGAGCGCTGGGGTGGTGGGGGTGGTAATTTGACCGTGGAGAGGGTGGATGGGACTTGGAAGGCGATGGCGATGGCGAAGATCCCCCTGAAAATTGAGAACGTGTCATTAGTATTGTGGTAGTGGAGAGAATGGGAAAGAAAGACGGAACGAGGAACCAAGTATCAGTAGACTCGGCCAGCTATATATAACGATAGGGAAACGTGAAACATGGAGACAGAGTGAATGAAAGGAGGCGTCGTCAACGAGACAAGGGACATTGACGCGAGTCCGCGGATAGTATGCCGTGCGAAAAACAAATATGGGGCAAAAAAAGGTTGGGGTTGTTGGAGATAAGGTGGTAGAAAGAAAAAAAAAAAAAGAAGACGAAAATTCCAAAAGAAAACGAAACTTACCCTTCAACTCTCTCAGCCTCACTCTCGGATTGACTTTCTTCCCCTTCTCATCGGTAACACTAACCACGTACTCCTCCACAACATCTCCCTCCCCCTTATTCCTCCCTCGCTCGTATCGTGCCTGGGCCAGCCCAGACCCAGACCCAGACGGCCGAACCTGGCCATTCTGGAGATCCTCATTCGGCGGCGGCGGCGGAAGGGGCTTATCGAAGCTCAACGCCGATCTCGTGGGATACGCCCCGGACCAGGGACTCGAACTGGGCCCGGTCGTAGGACGCGGGGTTGATCCGAGGGGAGATGAAGTGCTCGAAGCAGGAGAGCCTGGAGGAAACATAGACGGCGTGAGAGGGGAGCGTGGTGAGAGAGGAGGGAGAGGCGAGTGGAGGAAGGGAAGTTGGATGGCAGCAGCGGTAGCAGTGGCGATCATTGTCGTCGTCGTGGGTAGCGCGGGAGAAGATTTTTGGTTTCGTAACTGTGTCGCCGTCGAAGGTCGACGGCGTAAGACATTGCGTGGGCGTTTCTCTTTATTTTTCCCCTTATCCTTTTCGGGCGCTGTGGCGTCTATCTCACGTTCCTTCCGATGATCATGGAGTGACTGTAAGCTTCTCGATCTCACCACTTTTGAGGGAATGGCTCCGCGATCGACGAGCGGATCCTTCCTCTGTGGGCTATCTGAGAAACCTTCGGACTCGCTCCCGCTACCAGTGCTGTAACCGTGCGGGCGCGCGTACGGCGGAGCAGGCGTTGCGAGTAGACGCTTCATGTCGAGCGCTAGGGTTGTGGGAGAGCCAGGCGTCGCTCCAGGCGCTGGCGAGAGTGGCAGAACTGAGGTAGCGTGTGGTGATATGGGAGAAGAGGGAAACTGAGCGTAGGCGCTGCGGACGGTATTAGGAGAATTATTTTTGTTGGCGTGAGAGCTAGCGTTTGAATTCATCATGTTTGACATAGCAAATGGGAATGGAATCGTTGGTTATCGTAGAGAGTATCGTCGTTGTCTACTCGTCTGATTGGCATCCGCAGGATCGTAGAAAAGACATCCAACTCACAGGGATGACACGGTATATGAAAACAAGTCAGATAAATCCTATCGTAGCAAATCGTGAAAGTCGTGAGAGACAGGACAGGAAGAGAGACTTCGAGCGGCGAGACGAACTTTATAAGTTAGAGTTTCTTCGGATATATATCCCTCTTTGGACTTCACGAAATCCACACACGTGGTCAACCCCGGTCCAGATATGACAGCTTAAAGCCAGTAAAAGCGGCGGTGGCGGGAATAGATAGGTAGAAAAGAGTAAAGAACGTAGTTTGAATAAAGAATGTGGGAGTAGCAGCAGAGCTAACGTTGTGGTAACACGTCAGAAAGGAAAAAAATATTGCATGAGTCGATCGGCGAATTCGGACATCGGAGATATAACATTCGCACGTCGTTGCCAGTTGCCATGGTATTTGCCGCGGGTCCGAATATCCGATGATCGAACTTGAATTCAACATTCGCCTCGAGACAGCGCTTCAAGAGATTGGATACCAAGCGGAAAGACTATATTCCCGTGAGTTACTCGTGTATTCATTTCGATCACCATGAACAGTCTGTACGCTTACATGGTTTTCATTGATTTGGATACCGGAGTCTCAAACTCCAAGGCCATATTACTAGTCTCGAACTCACAGCTTTCCTTGAACTTGTAATCCAAGAATTTCGGAAACTACGTGTCGTCTCAGGACTTCGTCTCTTCCATTTTCTCTCGTGCTTCCTACGATTCCTTCACCCATCTCTACACCATCATCCTACCAGTTCTCATCAACTTCAAGCACCGCATATTCCGAAAATACTCTGAGTCCTGGACGGCACTATAGTTCTGCCGTTGTTGGATTCTCTAGTTCGCGACACTTC
>JAGGAR010016098.1:9158-24192 GCA_017657315.1 Termitomyces sp. K1Ag
CTGGCAAGCGCTGCTCTCGTGACAATCGTCGTCATGCAATTTGATGCAAGTTTCACTCTTCTCCTTCTCCTTCATTCTTCTCTTACGCTGCTACGCTGGTCGTGCGTCGCTGCCCTTCACGTTGTCAACGCAAGGCTCGTCGACTAAATGGCCCTCACCCTAACACCACCCAACCCCGCCTCTCTCTCCATTCCCACCTCCTTTGACTCTTCAGACGACGACTATTCTCCCGTCTCAAAACCAAAGTCTCTTCGCAACATGAAAAAACTCTCCCTCACCCTTCCCTCGGCCCAGTCGTCCAACAACTCTCTCTACCTCTCCGAGCCACACAGCGCCGTCAGCGTCGCACCACCCCATCCTCTCCGTTCAACCCGCCGCTCCTCCATCATGTCCCTCCCTGCCACCGCCAACTCTCTCGTTCACCGCAAGGAGGAGGGCGACGACGCTGTTCCCTACGCCGATGGCCCCGTAGAAGTCATTCCCGGCATCTGGTTGGGCTCAGAAGACAACGCCCGCGACTGGAAGGGTCTCATTGAGCGCGGAATCAAGTCAATTCTGAACGTTGCCAAGGAAGTCTCCTGCCCCCTCGATCCCGGCCACTCCCTTCGTCCTGTTTCCTCCACCCCCAATTTCAAGAAACAGCCAAAGGGCGATTCTACCTACCATCCCCCCAACATCGTAACGGGCAGGCCAGGCATGCACTATCTCAAGCTCCAGTGGTCCCACGGCCAGCAGGACCTCGTCCACGTCGGTTTTCACGCTGCAATGGCATTCACTGATGCCGCCTTGGCCCGCGGCGACGGCGTCCTTATCCAGTACGTCCTTCTTGTTATCTTTTTTTTTTCAATCTCTCAATTGTCCAGCTGTCAATGTGGCATCTCACGCTCTGCAACTATGGCAATCGCCCTCGTCATGCGTGCAGCCGCAGAGCAGTCTCCCTCCGTACCCCCAGAGGTCTGGGCCCTCAAGGGTATGCAGGGCGCCTATTCCTATGTCAAGGAAAAAAGCAAGTGCGTCGGGCCCAACATGTCGTATGTATCGTACTTTTGATCCCGTGATTGCTCTGATGCCTCGTGTTCAGTCTCATCTACCAGCTGTTGGAATATGAGAAAAAACTCAAGCGGGACACAGGCTCGCTTTCGGGGTCGGAAAGGTCCAGCTTGATAGACGAGGAAGAGGAATGGGGAAGGCAGCGCAAGTTGTTGGACGAGATGCCCTCGGACGACGAGCCCGAGAACACTTTTGTCATGCGAGAAGCAGAGGCACTCGACAAGGCCATGGAAGAACGGATTGTTGCTCGTCAGTCCTCTGCCTCGTCCCTCGCTTCGTCGTCCAACTCGGGAGTTGGCATGGGTGCTGCCTGGCGCACTCGCTACGCCAACCAACGCAAGCGTACTGGATCCATCGCTAGCAACGCGACAGGCGGCAGCAGCAGGTTGAGCGAGGATCTGGTCGAGGAAGAAGAGGAAGAGGAACTACTTGGTGTCGGAGGTGGGTTTGAAGGACGATTCAGCGCTGAACCGTCAGACTCCTCTGCTTCACCAGACGACGAGGAGGAAGAGGGTACACCCCCGCGCGTCTCTGCCTTTACCCCCAAAACAGCTCGTCTCAAGGCACTTCCTACTGCGCCTGTGTGGAAGACTTCGTTCAACCTTGCTCCTCCACCTGCTACTGCCTTTAGGTCCACTTTCACTCTCCCTCCACCGCCCACCGCGACCCGCTCGACGTTCAATATCCCCCCCGCAAGTGGCGCCCGCTCCATCCCGCCTCCTCCCAGAGGCAAACGGCGACCCGTACCCATCGGTATCCTCCCGCCTGTCCCTTCTTCACCCATCGCCATTGTCGTCGAATCCACACCCCCGTCAGAGACACCCGTGCAGCCGAGCCGTCCCAACAACGTGCCATCACCCCGTACCCCAGCCCTCTCCCTTCCCCCCGTCCGCGCGCGCACCACCTCCGGCATACTCCCACCCCCTCTTCACCTCCGCAACCACCTTCTCAAAACCACAACTGCCGACCCATCCACGCCATCCCAGACTCTCTTCGTCTTCCCGCCCTCCCCGACGACGCTCACGTCACGGACGCCTTCGACGATGACGCTTACGTCTAACATGGGCGGGAACAAACCCGTTCCGTTCCCCAGTCTCTCGACCCCGCGCGTCTCGACTTTCCGTTCACAGGGCCGTACGCGATCCTTCATTGGTCTTGGGGCGCCCCCCACGCCGACTACGGGGTTCTCCAAGGTCGATGCTCGTGGGTATGTCGGCCTTGAATGACACTGCCGGCTGTGCCCATCTTTCGTCATGCTGTTAGCTATGACTTTATGCGTATCATCCATCCATGCGACGCTTCTGGTTCTATGATCTCAGGACTCCACACCAGTGTATCAATCAGTACCATTCTTCTTCCCCTTTGGACGTCTGGACGTTGTTGTTGTTGTTGCTAACACTCTACTTTTCCGTTTTCATTTTCCTATCGGTCGCTCTCCAGCATCATTGTTGTCTTGAACAATTCCCTTTGGACTGGTGTGATCGCATTTATTCATCTTTGTTGTACCTTTAGCACATTGGTATTCCCGTACACACGCATCTGTATCGCTTGACGATCTCTCTATTGTCGATAGCATTTCACTTTCCTCACTACATATCTTCTATTCACTGTGCATATATTTCCCCTTTTGTTCTTATTGTGGGCTTGGACTGTAGGTCCTCTAGTCCCCATCCCCCCAACCCAACTCCCGTCCCGCATCGCCGCTAGGGGTCCTGATTGACATTTGGTAGTTGAATAAATATATACTCGGCAAAGCAGAAACCATTGTACAATGAGAGAGAATTATCGCTGGAATACACGGCCAACACTGTTTTTGACGGCGCCAGCAAGAAGCGACCCACCAATACCACCAAGACCCCAAGTTGAACCCATACTGTTCACCAATCTTTGTTTGGCGTCTCGATCGCTGAAGGAGACGATGAACATGAAATTAAAATTGTGACATGCAAGCGCCTTACGCATATGTAAACCCTATGGCATTCGTGAAATTGAACACGAGGGCAAGAGCCACGATGGGAATGAAACTTGTAGGAATATCATCCTGTCAGTGACGAACAAAAACACGAAACAAACAAGAGGGGCGTACGCGAAACCCAGTTTCAGGAGCGAGACTATGAAAAGAGCGGTCCATAATAGTTCGACTTTCCGTTCACAGGGCCGTACGCGATCCTTCATTGGTCTTGGGGCGCCCCCCACGCCGACTACGGGGTTCTCCAAGGTCGATGCTCGTGGGTATGTCGGCCTTGAATGACACTGCCGGCTGTGCCCATCTTTCGTCATGCTGTTAGCTATGACTTTATGCGTATCATCCATCCATGCGACGCTTCTGGTTCTATGATCTCAGGACTCCACACCAGTGTATCAATCAGTACCATTCTTCTTCCCCTTTGGACGTCTGGACGTTGTTGTTGTTGTTGCTAACACTCTACTTTTCCGTTTTCATTTTCCTATCGGTCGCTCTCCAGCATCATTGTTGTCTTGAACAATTCCCTTTGGACTGGTGTGATCGCATTTATTCATCTTTGTTGTACCTTTAGCACATTGGTATTCCCGTACACACGCATCTGTATCGCTTGACGATCTCTCTATTGTCGATAGCATTTCACTTTCCTCACTACATATCTTCTATTCACTGTGCATATATTTCCCCTTTTGTTCTTATTGTGGGCTTGGACTGTAGGTCCTCTAGTCCCCATCCCCCCAACCCAACTCCCGTCCCGCATCGCCGCTAGGGGTCCTGATTGACATTTGGTAGTTGAATAAATATATACTCGGCAAAGCAGAAACCATTGTACAATGAGAGAGAATTATCGCTGGAATACACGGCCAACACTGTTTTTGACGGCGCCAGCAAGAAGCGACCCACCAATACCACCAAGACCCCAAGTTGAACCCATACTGTTCACCAATCTTTGTTTGGCGTCTCGATCGCTGAAGGAGACGATGAACATGAAATTAAAATTGTGACATGCAAGCGCCTTACGCATATGTAAACCCTATGGCATTCGTGAAATTGAACACGAGGGCAAGAGCCACGATGGGAATGAAACTTGTAGGAATATCATCCTGTCAGTGACGAACAAAAACACGAAACAAACAAGAGGGGCGTACGCGAAACCCAGTTTCAGGAGCGAGACTATGAAAAGAGCGGTCCATAATAGTGGGAATGAGTAGAGTGCGATCTGGAGTGGTTTATGAGAAAGGATGTTCAATCACGCGAGACTTGATTTTTACCCAGAACATCCTGGAATACGGGATTGAGTCTTCGTTTTTTGAAGCATGGTGCCAACGACTTACTTTGAATCTATCGGGTTGGCTGGTCGGGATGACTAGTAATGGGGCGTCGACTTAGGATCTATTTAATAAGGGGATTGGACACACGTCTCGGCTTTCGAATACCCAATAGCTCTCTCCATCTTCGTCGACCTACATTCTTGATTAGCTATGCCATTGAAGAGACAGAGCGCAGATTCAAACGCACCTGGTTCCAGAACCGAAGGCCTACAAGAGTTCGACCTGAGACGTTCTGTGAATTATGAGGAAGCGCCCTAGGGTATCATCTAGACAGAGTAGTACCCTACAGTTCCAAAAGTCCATTGCGAGAAGGACAACTACTATCACTGTCTAGTGTCGTTGTGAGCTCGTCGGTCTTCGTTCATCAGTTCCTGAGCTTACTGAGAGAACATAGTTGTCGGTGAAGAATCCGCACAAGATGTATACTGTGATAGCTGCTATTCTGAAAAAGTAGAGGAAGAACAGAGCTAGTGGATGCGCAGACTGTTGTGAAGACGTTGGCGAGAGCAGGAAGTAGAGAAGAAGGGTCATACTTGTCGAAAGATGCCCGAAATGCCTGATATACACCGTCAGTGGACACTTAATGCAAGGACGAAACGCGTACCCGACTCAGCATCCCCCTCTGTGGTCGCCATTCGCTGGGCATTATGTGACGTTGGTGTAAGGACAACGGGTGCTCTGGGTGTGGTGTTCTTGGAGGCAATGTTTCCTGTCGGCGCGACGGCGGGTTCATCGGGTTCAATGGTGTCGAGCAAGGGCGTGGACACGCTCATCGTGGCAGGTGTATGTATAGTACAGAGTGACGCCAAACGGAGTACGGTCTTGAGCGGACGTCACGCTACGACCGTGGCACTGGCATGACCAAACAACTGACGTCGACTTCATGGACAGTGACGAGAATACTCCTCTTCTCAGCTCGAACGCGCCCTTTGAAAACGCGGTGCAAGCTCTTTCAATTCACGCTGCGTCAAGCCGTGTCGCTGCTCTGGACGTAAACCAAATCTGCTTTGAGGATGTCGTGAACGGTTTCAATTTCGAAGACCATCCCACAGAAGTCTCGTTCACTCTTGCTGTGCTGCTCCATCTGCAAAAAAAGGAGATCTACCCTTCCGATGACCTGTATGGTCTCTGGCTCGCCCGCAAGGCAAATATCCGAGACGTGACTACTCTGGAAAACCTATTGGTCGACATCTGGACTCTGTTTCTGGCCGATTACCGTAGCGTGCGCGATATTCAAACTGTGTTGTGGACTTCATTTCCAGTCGAAGACAGTGAAGGTCGAAATATTGACACTCGTCGTGGTACGCCGTTTCTTCCACTGATTGCCTAGTTTCGAGCTGACTTTGGGCTTCAGTCATAGATTTTTTGGCAGAACCAGACTCTCCCGAGTCTTTGCTTTCTCATCCCCTCGTCTCAGCAATGATCGAACGAGTATGGATTCATGGGACTAAAAATGAAGATCCACGAATCTCTGACTTATTGACGCGATACGACGCGTTTTCAACACCTCGGTGAGGTTTACTCTCTAATGTTTGCCACTTCCTCGCTATTAATGCTTGGACCAGTGCCGTCCACTTTATTGACTGGTTGGCGCACATCACCTTTCTCGTTCTGTTACTTCACTATCTGCTGTATCCCATTGAGCAACCTCACACTTCGGTTGGTTGGTCATGGTACCATTACGGACCACGCGAGTTGTCACTCGTACTTCTCGCCTTGTCCTTTGCGACTCATTCCAGGTCCCTTGTGAACGTTAGCTCCTTGCTTGTGCCTATTTCATTCCTGACAAGCCTGCCATCTGCCCCACACCCTGAGAGTTTTAGTTTTGTCTTTCTTCAATGGGCCGCTTTCTTGCAGCCATTGGGATTGAACTTACCCCAAGCACCGAGCCATCTCTTCCTTTTCCAGCATAGCCGCAGCCTTCCTCTCGCAGTTCTCATCAGGAGAGGTTTATCACGGATTTTATACCCAGTGACACTTTTTTTCTTGCCTTTACTACTTCTCGCCACCTATCTTTTGTCCCTTTCGTTGGTCGATGCTTTTCTCCGAAATTCTTTCCAGGATGTAATGCTTTCGCCTCCGCCGTTGGAAACTAGGTATACCTTCCTTTGTTTTTTCGTCGCGGTGGTCGTACTCCTTCTGGCTTCGATCTCTGTTTTGGCTATCAGTACATCCCCAGTACACAACACTCTGGATCTGTGGGATAGGTACTCTACAGGTGTTGGCTGCTCTGCACGAAGAATATCTGCCAACGTCGTCTCGTCTTATAGCACTCCCTACATCTTTCCACCTCCATTTAATCTTATTCACATTACTGTTGTTTGGATCCCAAACGGGATCGCTTCTCTATTAGTATGCCATTATTCCACGCTGGAAATATTGGAGCGAGTTGTGTGGAGGATTTTTGTTGGCCCCTTGACTGCTTTCGTTACATTCCTCATGTGGAGACCAAGATGGACATCTCGTACTACCTCATTGTAATATCAATAAATTAACGAGGCATGAAAACTATACCATTTGTTATCCATTTCTACTAGCAACAGATGAGTGCCGAGGATCTCAAGTGAAGATCTAGAAGTCCAAGGTTGAGGTAGTACATATTGTTGAATAAAATGGGCATTCCTTGCACAGCCACTCAGGAACACAGCTCGATGATCAACGTATGCATACAACTTTCAATAACATTCATATGCTTCATGTCGGAAAGGAGACTTAAGAAGTCAAGGACTGGCGGTCTTCCATCCTTTGGCGCACCCTCGGATTTGGATAAACCTTCAAACTTTCAACAAGACCCATCCTCCTCTGCATCATCGACGCGTGCCATTGGTCCTACTACGCCCCCCGCTCTCACCACGATATGTGCGCGTGTATTTGTTGGCAATTTCTTGGAGCTCAGGAGGAATGAAGCTATATGGAATCGTGTTTCTCGGTCTTTAGCGGCACTGCCGGATATCCTTATACCAAAAGTCTTTGCAATGCTCCGGAACACTCATCCGACATATCTGAGCCATGAAGTTATTGTGACTGTGAGTCATATATATTGACCTGGAAGCGAGGAATTTCCTCAAATTCTATGTACAGTATTTCTTTCGTGGTGCCTCAATTACGCTTCGAAAGGATCTTCCGGGCGTCAAGAAAAGGACTATTCTAGAAATTTCACGCTTCAATCCCGGCGTACGTCAACTTGAGCTGACTGGTTTCGACGACATACCAGACAGCGCCTTTGCTCAACTTTTCCGGAACCTGTCCTACCTGCAGTCTTTAGTTTTGCGGTGATGACCTCCAACGATATCATCCAAAAGCTGCAACATTTACTTTCTATAGGGGATGCACCAAAGTGGCCGGTGAATCAATGCAAGCCGTCGCTCAGAATTCAACGGACTTTCGAGTTCTAAACGTCAGCTATACGTCTGTCACACCTGCTTCACTGGCTCCTATAGTGAGGGCGTGCCCTCACTTGGAGGTCCTCAAGGTCGCTGGTATACAGAATTGGGTCAGTGATATAAATCATAGATTGGAAGTCTAATGACCCTGCATGATGCCCTTTTCAGACAGATGCCTCATTGTCCAAATTACTTGCTGACCTCCCAGATGAGTTTCAGCTGCCTGATCTCCGGACTCTCAAGCTTCGACAAACATCGATATCTGAAGCTTCCCTGGGTTCTATTCTGAAACTTTGTCCTGCGCTTCGAAGACTCGATATTTCTTTCACTCTTATTCGACACCCGCCGCAGCTCTTAGATTTCCCCATGCCTAGCCTAGAGAAACTCTGTTTGACCTCGACCAGTATTTTGCCGAGCGATCTTATCAGTGTGATCAGCCTTTTGCCAGGATTACGCGTGCTCGCAATTGGTGCTATGGGTGCCAACCGAGGATCTCGAGCTTCCATTGGCAATACATCGGCAATGACTATGACTGATGTTACACTTATGTCTCTGACCTCAGTTTTGGAGCAGTTTCAGCACATCGAAGATCTCAGTGTAGTTGGTAATACAAAGCTGGGTCAGACCTCAAAGGACCCTAGTGCCATGTTCAGCTTTATCAAGAGAGTCGGAAGGAAATGCAAGGTTTTTTATGTTGTTCACTGTACGTTCATTGTTTGACTCATTTGACAATAAAACAGAAATTGAACTTGGCAGGAATTCATGCCATTCGTTCATCCGACCTAGCTGGGCTGAGTGACACAGAGACTGATGTTGTATCGCCTCTTGAAACTCTAATACTGAACAACACCTCAATTGATGACGAAGCTGGCCTTTACATAGCGACTTGTCTGATGCTGAGTACTCTGGCCGTAGCTGGAACAAAAATGACCAGTACGTCCGACACTCTTGTCTCCGATCTGCTGCTCGAGCTATTGACAGACGAAGGCATTTTCACGATCATCGATTCTTGTCCAAAGCTACAGAACCTGGATCTTACAAGTTGTAGGTCCATCAGGGTAGTTGATCGTCGGAGATTTTTTGAAGTAAGTGCATTGGTTTTGTGAGAGCTCTGCCCTGATGCAGTTCTCAATCAGGTCTGGAAAGAAGCTAGAGGTCGAATACGTTGAAAGCTATGAGTCATGATTTCAAACTTTGATATAACTTTTATCTACATGAGATGCACTACTGTCAAGTCTTCCGTACACATCGCTGTCATCTTTTGTGTTTAGTTCGGTGTACATTGAGAGTAATCTGAGACAGGGATGTAAAGTATTCTGAAATAAGAACAGATTATTTCAACTTACATGAGTTCTGATATGTGCAAGTGTATCCTGTGACACAAGTTGTTGAGCCCGTCCAATTGAGACCTTCAGACACAAATGAGACAATGATAATTGACGACATTGGGACGTACCTCCGCATTGACCATAGCCTAGAGCAGGGGTCCCAGTTGTCGTCGAGGCAGATGAAGTGGTCGAGGCGGTTGACGAGGGCGTCGAGGTGGTCGAGTGTGAGGTGGCTGAGCTTGTAGTTGTAGTCTTTGTAGTTATAGTCGTCTTTGAAGTTGTTGGGCTCGCCTTCGTAGTTGAGGAAGAAGCTGACGTTGAGGTAGATGCGGCAGTGTTCGGAGGAGCCGTTCCACTAACATCCCCATAGAAGATCCCGCGTCCATTAGTTCCAATATAAACGCTAAACTGAAGGTCAGCTACAGCCTTCAATATGCTGAAACGAAACGTACCGTCCGTAAGTGCGGAGGTCTGCGGCCAGGACATTTGCACTGGCAGCTCCGAATCCATGTGCAGCATCGTTAACCTGGACCCAGTTTACGCCCTGATCATCCGACCTGAAGTAACCGATAGTACCACCAATATTGGCGGCAGCAAACACAGCAGGATATCCATCTGTTGTAGCAGGCGCGCCGAGTGCGATGGCCCAAGCTTGAGTGACTCCTGAGATTGCGCTGAAAGTTGCGCCGGAATTGGTTGAGTGGTAGAGGCCTTTATCCGACGACACCCAAACATCACCAGTGACATTAGGATGAACGACGATTTTGACAGGGGAAGATGAACTTCCGATACTGCCCTTCAAACTGAAGGTATTACCATTGTCAGTGGAAACATAGAATGAAGAGCCGGATACGCCGTAGAAAATTCCGGTTGTTTTCTTGTCAGATGCAATAACGGCGCTCGAAGGCAAAGAAGAAACAACCGTGAAAGTTGCCTGGTTAGCTGACACTTGGATACCGTTTCCACTGGTTCTCCAAAGAACAGTAGTACCATCAGCTGAGAGAGCTACTTTGCCACCTTATTTCTGTGTGTCAACAAATTAAGATCATTATATCGTGCGCTACCACGGACCTGAAACATTATCAGCCGCTCCATAATGTTGCGACCAGCTAGCTCCAGAATCAGATGAAAGTGCGACTTGTTTTCCAGAAGAACTGTATCAAGAACAACATGAACAAAAAATAAGTATACCGCCTGAAGGCCCACAGACCTATCTCCTGTGCCAATGCGAACCAGGTAGGCCGGGTTCAGACCTGCATAGTCAATGTCTGCGCAAGTAGACCATTTGGGGTCGGTGTACGCGGCAGTCGGAGGAGTTGTCAGTGAGTTGTGAACAAAGCCTATAATATTGTCGTCAAGTAATTCGGACAGTGTTGAAATAACAGATATATACCCTCAATATCACCAAGAGCTGAGTAGAGAACCGGGCCCGAGGGAGTTGCAATCAAACCTTGGACCGAGGTCTCTTCAATACCATCGGCCCATGAATTGAGGGTGATGTTATGCACAGTATCCCACTATCAAAAGGTGAGCTGGCCGAAAAGTACCACCCGTAGGATGCGTCATACGTTGAGCAAATCCCGTCCACCGTATATAGTGGAACCAGTGCCATACAGCCAGTGATTTGAATCAAAAGGATCAATTACAAGAGCTAAGGATTTCCCCTTAGCGAGCTCTACATCCCATTACCATGATTTTGCAACATACCTTCCATCATCCATCCAATCTGCAAGTCTCCTAGGGTCAGGTCCACAGAGTTGGGTCCAAGCCATGGCGCAAGTGCAGCATTGTAGGAATAATACTTGGCAATAGTCGGATAACTTGGAGACCAAGCCCAAAGAGCGGACCAAGTAGTGCCACTGTCTGTGGAGCGGAAAATCTGGCCATCCGGCCACCAAGAGTTGAGGGCAGCAACCATAATAGTGCCCGGCTTCTGAAGGTCAACAGCGACGCCCCCAAAGCCAAAATATAGGTCACCACCGGACACCGGAGTAATGTCTTTCCCTATATTCGAGCATGAACATTAGATGCATGAGCAAAGCCTTGGGAATTTGGGGCATACAAGTCCCATTTACAATGGAATATTTTGCGACCGAACCAGAGGTCCCGTCATACTACGGATCGAGTCAGATGATGAATTTCAGGTCATCAATACACGTACAGGGCCAGCGCCATCGGAGTATGAGACATATAACGCATGTTCATTGGGTGATATGACACCCTTGTGTGGAAGGTAAGTCGTGTTCTGCCCAGCAACGGCACTCCCTGGCGCAGACATCGTAAAGTCAATTTATCCAAGCACTGCCATTCTCAGCTCACATGAAGTTCCGCCGTTGGTAGTAACAAAAATATTAGTAGAACCCGCATTAGCAACCCCAACGAAGATACGCGGTGTCGCTGATCCAGATGTTCCAGATGACTCGTCAAAGGTGACCCAAGCAATGCCTGTTAATCAGATTCGTAGGTGTCACAAGAATAACCATGAACATAGCGCACCAACTATATCGTTGTTATACCCGGTCGTGTCCGTAGGGTCGGGGATATAGGTCCCTGGCGGTAGTCAGAATATGTGGCATTCGAATTTCAAACGACGTACCGAGGCTTGGAAAAGACGTGACCTGGGTCCAGGTAACACCAAAATTTCTGGACTGCCAGAGGCCGTGGCCACTTCTGGCACCGAAGAAGAGAATCGCATTGTTATTTGGGTCTACTGCAAGTCGCTGAAGTTGGAAATCAACTTTTGCATACATTTCAGGGGATCAATCGTACCTCCCCCCTGAAATTGAATTAGGATATGACTATGAAGTGAGCGATTGTACTCACATCCCACGACCTGGCATATTACCGCCAACCTTGAAGGGAAGCGGAGACGAGGTGAAAGTTGCACCATAATCTGTTGAAATAAGAATTTGCCCATTGTTGGGATCCCATGAATTAGTGTACATTCCCGTCGCCTGTCCAAGTGGATTGATACTTGAATCCTGTTGTTTCCACATATACATACCAGGTAGAGGCGGGAGGGTGTGATTGGGTCAGTCGCAAGAGCATCAACACCCCAATAATTCCATCGCGCATCATCGACGAAATCAAGCAGAGGAGTCCACGAGTTGTCTGAATTCAATCTGTATGCTCCACCTATGTCCGTGCGAGCATAAGCGAGGCCCTAGATAGAAGACTTGAGGTTGTGACACGAGAGTGATCAGGAAAAGTACCTTTTCAGCCGGATTAAACACAATCCCAGGCACGAAACCGCCACCACCGCCTATCTTGACATTCTTCCAGGTGTAATCTTGAGAGTTGACGGCATAGGCAAAGGGGCAAATGGCTGCCGCGGTCAAAGCAGTCAGTATGCCCGACCTGAGCATGATTGGAATGGGCAGACTAGGTCAATTCCTACGTGTTCCACGACAGTATATATATTAAAACCCTATTATACCAAGTCCAGTTTCGTGAAAACAAGCAACCGATAAATCGGCGGAGACCCAGACTAACATCCGAAGAAATGGCGGAGGAGCTATACTGTACCGGCAAGAATGGATGCAACCGGTTGTGGATCGTGACGCGCCAGTATTTGTGGAGCAAGATGTGTCATGCACAGACAGTACCCAATCGTTCATAGCAGACCGATACTTATCAAGCAACTAGACGGTCTTGGAGATAGTTTTGAGAGATGAATATGACACATATGACACAAAACTTTCCTCAGACTTCGGCACCGATAGCCCAAGAGCCTACAGTGAAATTTTAAGCAGTTTTTTTCTGTGACATTGATGTATTTTTTTCATACGTTTCCGTGCAGGCAACTGAAGGCACTGTAAAGCTTGAGCGGCGGGTGACATGGGTTCATCTAGCATTGGGCAACGCAACTGCGAGACCGTGATGGTGACGGTTGCCTCCATTCATGCCAGTACAGAGCAGGCTCATACAATAAAGATTGCACCTAGAAACAGAGCCGCCGGCCGTCAACGCGTCAAGGATTGAGCCCATCGAAGCTCGGTAAAAAATTAATCATCGCCGAAGTTTAAGTAGTATTCCGCCGGAGAATTCAAGTTGATGACCCGTTGTAAGCATCAGTGACGAGAAGATGTGAGGGGAGATCAGAGTTGAGTCCATCGGACTCTATCCTCAGACCAGGTCATTTGACGAGTTAGGCACACGTCCGTGACACAATCACGTGGCATTGACGCTGTCAGTGACACGCGGCGGCTACTAGTAATCCTTCCATACTCTTCACCCCTAGCGGCTTGGATACCTGTTCATACTATACTCTACAGATTTCTACTTTAATGCCCTCGGAAAACCACTTCCCAGCTGGCACTGGTCCCTGCAATACCTCTGCCCTTGCTGAACTCTCATACGTGCACGTTCAGAAGGTCCCCCGCCGTGATTCCGATGATAAATGCAATTCTCGTTCACCCATGGCTGACGGGTTGAATCATTTGAACAGGATCAACATGGCAAGTCTACCTTTGTCACTATGATCATTAACTCTTGCTCACGACGCTTTCTAGACGTCTGTGTCCTATCCCGGATATCTCAACGTGTCAATTCCTTGTACGACGTCGGACGGCACTTTGGTAGCTGTGACTCCACGCATCCCATCAGACGCCTTTCAGCTACCGCCCCTGCCCTGTGCATCTTCTCTACGACTCCATTCTATTTTTGCAGACACCGTAGCCACTTCTCCTGCCCAATGGGCAACCTCACGCCTATTATTGCTTCAGAACCTCACATCCAAGACGGAAATCAAGTCTCAAAATCAAGAACCCACTGTCTCATCGCCTACCCTGGCTGCTACAAAGACTCGCCTAGCGGAACCTTCGCCTGTCACGCACCCAAATAATCCATATGTACCTTGGACTCCTGAAATGAGGCGTGAATTTCTTCTCCCTTTGGCTGCTCATTCCCCTGATATCACCTCCGATGCATGCGAATACTCTCATACTGCCCTTCAGCCAGAGTCAACTTCATCTAGCGTTGGTCATCGGCCAAATGGAGCACTATCGAAGCGCATGAGATTGTCGGCAAGTTTGAAAAACTTGGCAAGTACGTTTAGTAAGAATCTCAAACAAGTGGCGAAGCGGATGTCAAAGTACAAGGGCCCTGCTCCGACGCTGGATTCGCTCGAACCCACCCTTTTTTCCTATGGGTCGTCTTCCAACTCCTTTGAGTCGACGGACGCAGCTACGTTGTCTACATGGCTCTCTGATCGACAGCGTAACCAAACTGAGCACGAGAAGATTGCGCCAAAAGAAATGACACTAGATGAGTACGAGGAAAGGGGTAGCTGGACTCACTTGCCACAATCTGCTTTGACCAACGTCGATCATCTCGCCATGCTCGATGGAACGCCTCCACCTCGTAAGAGCCGGTCAGAATCGCTTCTGAGATCTTGCCCACAATCTGTTTCTTGGATGACGCGTTCTCCGCGAGTTGCCTCATTACGATTGAATCAAGGTAGCTTAAGAGGTATGTTGTCGGCGCGCGACCGAGAAATGAGTATGCCAGGTGGCTGGACTTTTGGCTGACAAGGATATTTATTGAGCGCCACACTGTATCATTGAAATGTATTTTTATGACTATAATATCACAGCTACTAGTACTCTTCAGTCTATATTGCGTACTGTGAAACTATTATAATAATGCGAGATGACGAGGACCGGAGTTCAGCGTTACATAAGTATGTATACATAGCAAGGCCAAAAAGACTATCATCTAATGTAGATCTTAGATACAAGCGATAACGGCTGCGCTCGCGCTGGGGAGAAAAACCCAGGGGGTACGCACCGGAGAATTCCGAGGTACGATGTAGGGGGGGGAGGGGGGGGGGGTCCCAGCGTCCTTAAACATGAAAATTTTTCAATGGATATTCATGTTCTAGGATCGTCATGAAGGCCAGAGGAAGCCTCAGATATGAGTAGACTTAGTTTCCCAGTAGTATCTACTTGATAAATAACGAGAATTTGATTTCAGTAGTGT
>JAGGAR010016099.1:0-21562 GCA_017657315.1 Termitomyces sp. K1Ag
GCCGTCCCGAATCTCATGAATTACTAGCACTAATGTCGCATATCTTGAAAGCAGTATGTAGAGCAATATAGTTCTACCTTTCGGCCACCATCAAGCCTCCATCTACCTCTCAATACTCCGAAGTGCTGCCTTACTCCATCCTACAAATCTCAACTTCTTATGATGATCATCCTCAATCAAACGACCCTTGAATCACAGACAGAACTTCAGGAACCTGATTCCCTCTGAGTTTCACGTGCTTGATGATGATGAATATACGATACTTGGCGCACTGTCGACTCTTTGATAGAGGCAGAAAAGACGTGGGTCAAGGCTTAGAGTAGAGGAAAAGTAGTATGTACTATGTAAATGACAATTTCGAATCTTATCTTATCGGCCTACCTCGTGAGAATCTCCTCCGTCGTTGATCACCTCGAGTCTCGACGTCTCGACTGTGGCATTTCTCAAACCCTCTTTATCGTCTACTTTGAAGGCCATTTCTTTGACGCTGAACGTTTGAAGCTTCTCGAACGAGATGACACCGGAATGGGTCCAGGAGGAGGAGTCGGTGGTCATGCTCGCTGGGATGATGGATGTGGACCACGATCAAGCGCGTCGCGTGTTACGAAAATACAAAGGCGACGTGCAGAAGGCTGCAGATGCTATGCTTGCAGGCGATCAAGGAGATGAGCCACCTCCTTTGTGGCCACCCTCGACTGAAAGCAGCCAAGACCCTGGTTTTGTCGACCCCTTCACAGAGGCCACACATACTGCTACTCAACCTCCGTCCTTAAACGTCATAGATCTCACTGGCGATGACAACGACCGGTCCTTGAAACTCAACCAAGCTCAAAACGACATCAAGTTTGGCCCATCTGAGCGGGCGCCCGATCCAGCCTGGCAAATGGTTACGACAAATGTGAGGTTTCGTGCATTAGCCATCGAATTTCACATTGAACACTTGACAGACCCCAGTCGACAATCATGACGACCGTGCTATGAATGAAGCCATTCAAGCGAGCTTAGCTGACTTTGGTCCGTCGGAGGAGCTGGAGATACTTCCTATGGAGGAGTCTGTGAGAGAAGGTGGGAGGCGAGTATTTATTTGCATGTTGTCGTTCTTTTGACTTAGCCTTCCGGTTTTCAAAGGCCCGTCGCCTTGCGCACAGATGCTTCCGACATTGCATACGCTGCATTGGTGCGCAACCTGATTCGGTCTACCTTGTATTCACCAACCGAAATTATAAGATCATCCAAGCTTTCGCGCAAATACCACAAATTCGTCGCAACATTGCGACGCTTTTAGAAGCCGTCGATGGTGAAAGCCTCCCCCGGCCGATGCGGTACCCCGAACTGGTGGAATTATTTGCGAACCTTGATCTTGCTCAGCTCTCTGCCATCCTCGACAAAGACGTATTGCCGTTTATGAAACCACTTCCTTGGGATGGAACTAATGCATCACTTGGGCATGGAAGTGCAGGTAATATCTAGACATATCTTTTGACCACAGCTCTTTCTGACGCTTATGTGTAGACTTCATCAAGCATTTTTCAGAAGCCATCGACACTCAGCTGAATGTACAGGTTCCTCCAGACGAGTCTCCGTGAGGAATCATCATCATAGATGTCAAAAAACATCGCTGACGCGCTCATTTCACTTCCCAGTATTCGTTTATTCCAGTTTTCTTATGCCAAGGCCGAATGCCGGGGCCGCTCATTCAAAGTCTATCAGAACACAGAAAAAACGGGTTGTGCCGCTGAAATACACACCGGCGATTCTGCTACGCCCAACGATCTCATATCTCGCTTGAGTAGTAATTTACGTGCATACACCGAATTTACTCGTACTACGACCTATGACGTCATCGTCCACCCTTCAGAGGTGGTGGCTTTCAATCTCAAACCCATACAATCCACCGGACAAGGAAAGACGGTCGAGCCTTTCGCGTTTCCTAAGCAGTTCTACCTTGATAGGTTCATCCTTGAGAATCTACCGCTTGCGGAGGAGAAGAAGACGCAAGAACGAAAAATGTGTGAGGAGATCAACGAGTTGACAAAGACAAAGGAGCTCCTCACTCGAGGTGATGTAAGTCCCCGTATCGTTGACCTGGTACGACCATTTAAGCTTTGGATGTATGTCTTTCCAGCAAGGCAGAGATGTACTCACCGATTTGCGCGCATCTTTGCATTACTTCGAAGAAGTAGCTTGTAGAGATGAACCAGAACGCGAGGAGTCTATCAATCGAACAGTGAAGAAGCTGAGGAAACTTCTGGACTACATTGTTTCCACTGTTCGAGGCAAGTGACGTTTTTGTCAGTTAGTCGTTGCGCTAAATACTGTATGACAGAGACTGATATCGCAGTTGAAAAGCTACAGTCTGACCTGGCAGCTGTCTACGATGTTCCCGAACTCCAGAAGCATCTAGTCCGTCCTCGATCCGTGCAGATCATTCCATTCCTGATCTAACTTACCTTTACTAGTATGATCTCCGTGCCGTTTTCATGCATACAGGCCTACCCGGCCGTAAACAGATATATTCTTACATCCGAGATGGCCACGGCGTTTGGTGGAAAACCGTGGATCATACAGTTACGGAGGTACGACTTACAGCCTATCAAAAATACCCTCGGATTTCTAATCAAGTGTGTCAAAGGTCCCAGAGGAAACGGCTCTAACGGATCCAACAGGTCTCCACCTCGGTGCCGGGCCATACCTTCTCCTATATCACCGGCACTTGTCTGAGGAGGAAATGTTGGCACCTGTGGCGTGGCCGCGGTCGATCGCCGTTCGTATCATGTTCCTCGTATCGTGGACGATGCTGACTTTTAGTTTGTAATCACGTCTACAGGACAGTATAGAAGATTCAAATAAGAAGCTCTTTGAACTGTTGCATCCTGAAGCCGAAGGGAAAGCAGGGGTTGAGAAAGCAGGTGTCCCGCTCGCTGCTGCCCCAACAGTGTCCATGTCGTCACTTTCATCAACTTCTTTTGACCGAGAGGCCACACAGATTTTGGAGGATGTGGAGATGCAGACTCGACAAGCTTAGTCGAGGAATTGGTTCATTCCGTGAATCTATACTTGTTCTATAACTGATGGATGGACTTGCCACTTGCTTTTTTGATTTAATTGTTTTTGATCACAAACTGCCTAAGCATCTTTAGTATCTGTATTGTGGCGTTAGTCTCATGCTATTTGATTCATGTTATTTCGAACTAATCTACAGGTTAGGGGTTAGCAGTGACCCTCGTAATCGCACGAGGATAAAAATGTTCACAAGTCATGTATACGATATGCAAGTTAATCTGACCTCAAACTGATCAGAATAGTCATCAATCCCTGACTGATCTAAAAAAAAATACTATAACGCATACATCTCTTGAAGGCAGACTAAGTCAAAGGGAGACAGAAGTCGAGGTCCCAGAAGGTTCGATTGGAGCGACGGAATTGATGTCGCGTGGCGTATCCGGTAGCCCTAGAATGGACCCAGAAGTGGACCAAACAGATGTCACTACGGCACCTGATATGCTCAATATCGCCTGAAACGCAGTCAAGTCTATCTCGATGATCGCATTCATTATTTGGTTCAGGAAGGACCGCCAGGAGGGGTATGGTGAGGGTCCGAGCGGCGGAGTAGTCCTGTCCAGTAATAAAGCGCGAACCGACAATCCACTTTGAAAAATGAGGGAAGGAAATGCGGTGCAGAGCTGCTTGTAATCATGATGCAGCACCTTCAAGGTTTCATCGGAAATAGGTTTGAGGCCTGTGGCGACCTCACTGGTAGACGTCTTATGGTCGACGTGGGGTGTGCTGCCTTCTTTGTCCATCGGAGCCTCGAATCCAGAGATTGTGCGAACTGCAAGACTGGAAGCGGCAACGACGGCAATGGCTGCGACTGGCACCGCCGTAAGTCCCAGTACAAAAAATGAACGCTGTACATACCCAATTTGACAGTCAGAGACACGAACAGCAGGATGAGCGCAACGGCTACAGATATAAGGACGAAGAGATAAGCCAGGAAGCTGAACAATCTACAGAATTTTGAACATCTATTCGCTGGGTCATGGAACATACAAGGCTTACACTGTTGCAACGATCAGGAAGAAGAAAAGCAGGGAGGCAATGGCGGGGGCAGACTATAGATAGAACATTAAAGTTGGCTCGCGTATCATCGATTTCAATACTCACTGATATAATATGCGCCTTGAGCTTTTGATACATTCCGTTAATAATTGGGCGTGTGGCACTTCAAGGGAGGATAATGTCAGAGCTGGCAATGTCATGAGATGATGATATACCAACTCTAGTCTGCACTGAAGGGAATTTAAACTTGAAGCGCGAGACGATGTTCCACTGGCAGGAGCATTAGTAGCGGGAGATAAATTGGCCATTATAACTTTGCGATGTGACAGAAGCAAGATAGAGGGTCAGCAAGTTCTATGCAGCATTTATATCTTGAGTTATCGATCATTGACACGTAGTGATACGCCCTCAGAAACTGCGGCGCAGTGCAGCCCATCATAAATAGAACCTTATGAGGAAAGAACTCGACTGCGAGCCTAGGCCTGAGCTCGGATGATTGAAGAATACTGATATCCGAAGTCCGACATCTACGATCAATTGACCACTCATACACTTACCATCATGTCGGAACAGGTTGAGGGAAGTAGCCATTCAGCTTCCTCTTATTCTTCTCCTCTGGAGAGCTATATCACCTATCCTTTCGGGTCAGATGAAACCTATCAGGTGCGGAAGACGATAGTCCAACGTCTATGATGTTCCTGACGGACGCGATCTTGTCAAGCAAGGTCTGGAGAGTCTTATCGCCGGAGGAGCAATTGTGGACAGCTTGAATACTGAGGAAAAGGAGGAGGCCTTACGTCGTATTCGCGTCTTCTACTTTAATCGGTGACTATCATTTTTATTCTACCACTTTCTTCGTTCTTACGCCGCTGAATCTTGCAAAGAGCGACTGGTAATTCGCTCTCAGTAGAGGAGGTGCGCATATACGAAACTTCCGAGAAACCGGAACAACGTTCGGAAGGGGAAAATCAACGTGCTGAAGGGGCAACGGCAGCTACCACCTCCGACGAAGCGCGTGTCCTCACATTTGCCGAGCTGCAAGATCTCATCGAGTCTGGCAAAGTTGATCAGATTCCCAATAACAAAATTATACCAGAACGCTTGAACGTTAGTACTTCTTTCTTCTGTTTCTGGCAGCAGATATATTCAGCCATGTTCTGTATAGGAAGCGCCTCCGAGCCAATCCAGCGCTCCACTAAGGAAGAAACCATGGGAAGTGGTCGCAGAGAGTTGACCAACGACGACTAAGATGAGGAAAGTTGTCTTATGATTGTGACGTCGCGGTTGTACTCCGAAGAAACGATTCACAATGTGTTTGTCTGTACTATAGAAAACTTCACCAGTGACTGACTCTATATCACGCGGTCCACGCAAATGTTTACATAAAAAATACCAGACTAACTACGTAGAAAGGTAGAAAGTAAACTCGAACATTCTTATACGACGACACGTCAGAGTGGAGGACATAGAAAAAAAAATAGTAGGGGAAAGAGTACGGGCGCTACGAGCAAAACGATAGAGGTACAACTGTACTGTAGTCGACTACAGCGACATTGAAGGAACATCCAGATTGGTCCATAGAGTAAGCAATCATCAACGCCATCGATTAGGTGTGTAGAGCCTCCTCTTGTCTGCTACAGCAATGTAATACGACAGCAGAGCCGCATGCTCCGTCAATCACATCCGTCTCCAAGGACCGAGACTCAATTTTCAACGATGCAAAGACGGAGTGCTTCTGAACGGGGATGGATAACCTGGGAACAGGCATGCCGTGTAGGTCGTGCGTAGACCAAGGGGGAACAGTGAACAAACAAAACCGGTCGGTTCTTCCCAATTTGCCAGTTACCCCACGTTGCCCCACAGCTGGGAAGACGTTGACGACGACGGCTGGCCAAAGTACTGCTGCGCAAGCTGGCGCGGATCGTGAAGAGAGGGGTGGTGGGCATGCCTCGTGACAGCAGGTAGAGGTCCGGTTTGATAGTACATGTTGGTGTTGACGCTTTGGAGGGGCGGTGAATTGAGGTAATTTGTATTGCCGAGTCCAAGCCCAAGGGCGTCCGGGCGCTGTATGGGCTGCTGGGTCGCGAGTTGAGGATAGGCAAAAGGATCGTGAAGGGTGCCAAACTGCTGGCTCGAGAGGTATTGCGAAGATTGCGAAGCGCTGATGGATCCAGAGGGGACGCGCTGGTGAGTGCTATTCACTATAGATTGCTGAGGGTAAGGACCGGGTGGGAGAGCCCCAATGAGATGTGGCTGTGAATTCTGGGTCATCTGAGTCGCGCTGGGATATGTAGAAGACCAGATGGACGATTGAGACGCGTCGAAGGAGCTGGAACCCTGAGGTAACTTGGCCTGGTGGTATGTCTGATTGGGCTGGCTAGTAAACTTGAGAGATTTTTCGTCATGCGAAGCAGACCAAATGCTGTGGCTTTGTGCATGGGAGAGATCAGAGCCGAACAGTAGCGCTGGCTGCGGCGCTGTGCCCCCCAAAGTCGATCGGCCACTGATGACGTCGTTCAGAAGGTCCTGCGCCGTCGTCGGAGCAAGAGAAGCGGGAGCATTGCTGGGTGTCATGAAAGGAGACAAGGTTTTGGAATGAGTGGGGGAGTGCTTCAAGGCGGGACTGAGTAATGGTTTGGTGTGTGTCAATGGGGTTGCATGAGATGTTGGTGACGGAAGAGAAGAAACGATAACGGGAGAGGTCGGGGCCCTGTTTGATGATAAGTACTGGCCAAACAATGGATGTATGCGATTGTGCATACCTAGGATCCCAAACAATCTCATCCTCCTCATCGTCGACCTCATTGTCATCTCCAGGTGCATTCAAGAAATTGAAAGCTTCACGAAGGACCTCATCATCGGTCCGCGAAGTAGCCTCTGTCATGTTGTCCTCTTCAGGCTCTTTATCCACACGTCGTGTATCGCGAATCGAGGTCAACAGATTCTGCTGACCGATAGGCACATTACTCTCCTCGGCCTGAGTCGGCGGTAGCTGCGGTTCAATGATATCGTCTCTTACGGAGAAAACAAATCCATAAAGAGCGATGGGAGAGTTCTAGAAGCAAAACACACTCAGTTCGAGGTGGCGTAAGATTGATTGAACAACAAACATACCTCGAGTTTGGCAATTTCCCTCGCGTCCCGTATCAAATCCGCAATCCTCATCAACTGCCAATCATTAGGATGAGCCTCCTGAGCAGGCTGTGCTGTTTCCGCAGATAAGTCATCATCTACATCTCCACTCCCTCTCATCAAGTCTTTGAGAGGCAAAAACCCGCGCATTTCAATATCCTCATCAAGCGGTGCCGTAAGCGGGGGTAGTTTACTCAACTCGAATTTACGTGCCAATTCCGTAGAAAAGCGCGCATATGCTTGCCAGAAGCGCTGGGTACGTACAGAGGTACGGGCTACTTTGAATTTGGGGTTTCGCGTCATGTCGATCCCCTCGGTACGCTTGAGTTCTTGGAAAGCGTCGAATTCGTGATCCTGATTCACGTGTTTAAAGTTCGCCCTGAGCCATTTGCTGGCGATACGGAGTGCGGGCAGGCAACGCCTGAAAGTCGCGGTGATGCGTTGTGCTAGGTCATCCCCAGGCGCGTCTCTGGGCGGAGGAACTTGCAGCTCCTCGAGTCCGACTTCCAATAGTGCTCGGTGGAGGTCGAAAAGGTGTTCTAAAATGTGCCATTCAATAATGACAGATGTGCCTTCGGGAGGCGGAGGTAGTTCTGGGCGCTTGCTGTGGGTCGTAGTCATCGGTGTACGGATCATTCGATGCTTCCAAAGGGCGCCCTGAGATAAGACGACAGCGTTAGAAATCATGTCGGTGGGAAGGTATCGCTGAGATAAGAGTGTCATGAATGCGTCCAGGACTACTTTGCTGTGCCGTCGAGAGAGTGATTCCATTCTGTGACATGTTTAGTGAGAAATACGAAAGAGCAGGCGAGCATATAACCCACTTTTTTATACCTTTCTCCATCCCAACCTTCCATAGAGAATGTAATACAACAATATTTTCCCTAAAAGCTTCCACCTGCACCCGAGGCGGCAGCGCTTCCTGTCTGTCACGTTCGCGCCGTGACCTCGTCTTCCAAGCCTCAAGAGACTTCCCAAGAACAGAGCCTAGATTCTCGGACGCTGTATCATAAGGTGCTCGAACACAGAGAGCACGATAATAGTGTGTGAGAGACACGAATGAATCTTTTCGGTATGTAGCGATGATCGCAAGTTGGTGTGATGGGTTACCATCATCGGGCACCAGTAGGCGCGCTTGTTCGTAACACTGCTGCGCCTTCTCATAGTTACGCGGCCTTGGGATAGGCTCCTCAGGTTGGCCTGAGCGCCGGTTCCGGCGACTCCTGCCAAGCCCGCCTTCCTCTTGGCCCGCCCTCGGTCGGCCGCCACTTTCGTTGTATAATTCGCGGTATCGAGCGATGTCACCTAAGCATACAAGCGCCTTGCTTAAAATCGCAAGCCAGGAGGCTTTGACCTCGGGCGTTGAGGCGGTAAACGTAGTGGAAGCATCTTCAGGTGGAAATTGGAAATGATTCCGGCCATTAGAAGGCACACCGCCCTCGAGAGCTGGAGTCATATTCGTACTAAGATCATTAGCTTCCGAAATGATTCCAAGGGCGAGCAGAGCAGGCGTTGCAGCGTCGAGCGCGAAAGATCGACGCAGGCGAACGACAAGTTGGCTCCAGAACTTTTCCTCGTCCGCGAGGAACTGTCGGAATCGTTGCACTAGCTTTCTATGCTCGACAACAGGCGCATTGGGTGGGCGCTGATTGGGCGTTTGACGCATTTTACTCTGAATGACGCGATCAAGATTGAGGATGCGTTGCTTGTACGAAGCGATGAATGCATAGGACGTCTGCATCCAGAGATGGTTCTCAACATCTTTGGACTCCTTGGCGTAAGGATGGACGAGGAGCAAGTTCAAGTAGCGTCGCCGCAAACTAGGCACAGTTAGCTTGAGTACTGACTACAAATTCACTTGCCACACTCACTTCTTCCGTTGGAAATCGACTTCTTTGTCAAATGGTTCTTTCGTCTTCAGCAAATCCTTCAGAGATTGATGTATACCCTTCGCCTCACTGTTCGAGCGTTAGAAGTCAGCGGTGACAGTAGGCGGGCAACACTGACCGGGCAATAGTTGCAGGCTGCTCAGTCATAGTAAACCGTGATCTTCGCTAATCCAAGCAAACCATCTCCAATGAGGCTATGTCTGTGCTCGGTCTCTGGGTGAAATACAGGAGTCGGTGAGGACAGGACAAAAGATCAGTGAAAAGGACAGATTATGGGCGCAACGTGGGAACAATGCAGCGCCTCACATTTGTTATTGACTCTTGACTCAACTCTAACTGACCAACATTCTGCCGAACTGTCGTAAACAGATCCGATATGGATAGCGTATGTTACACACAAAGCGCAGAAGATGACAAAAAATTCTATGAAATCTACTCGTGACCGTCCCTGGTGGGGAACGACTCATGAGTAATTGCCCTACTAAATCTTGCCAGATCTCAGCACCTCGCGCAAGGATCCTCTTGCAATTCAAGCGGGTCAGATTATGGTGTCTTCATTACGTTGTGCGGACTTGCTGTTCCACTTGACTCGGTCCCAAAACGCCCCGCATTCGCATTTGGCCGAATCTATAGGCACGGTCAAAGACCTGGCCCTCTAACACCGCATTCAGAGGCCAACAAGATTCACGTGTTACACACGGCCGATTTCAATCCTATAGAACGTCAAACGTGCGAGAACGGCAGTTGCTCTCTTGTTTTAGCACACGTAATAAAATACGACAAAGGGAAGTCACCAAGAGTACGGTCATCGGAGATGCACCCAGAAGTATTGATCGCCGTCTGCTAATCGCAGCGCAATCAATCCCAATTTTTGGCTCAACAAAGCAGATTTGGAGTGGTAAGGAATCTGATGGTCCTTGATGCATGATGACGGAGAGGTTGGCGCATTACGGCCCAAATAGATGATGAAGATCCATTCCCAAACTTAATCCGATTGAGTTCCATTTTCGCACAGCGCCGTTTGTACAGCGCATGTAGCACGAATGAGCATGGGGCTTTGATTGATGATTAGGATCAAAGCAGCGTCAAAGGCTCCAAGCCGATTCTGACCTGAAACCGGAGGAAATTGCATGGAAATATGCTTAATTCCGAGCCGTATAACATGGAGAGTGTGAAGGCAAAGGGGCATCGAGAAGCAGTAGAATTGCAGGGCCGTTCGAGGGCAGGATACGGGCGTTGATTTGGTAGGGGTGTCAATGGACCGGAGAAGACGATTGTCGAAAGAATCGAGGACTCCGATAAACATGAGATATAAGCCGATTGCAAGATGTTGAAAGTGAATTCACTGTTCAGTGCTCAGTAGATTATCCAATATTGTGTTGGATTGTCCAACACGCTCATAGCGCAATGATCCATCCATGGTTCACTTCTGAACAAAAGGTCCGCGATTTTGGAGACCTCAGCCAGAGAGAATGCTGTTCGGTCCGAAGTAACGATAAATTGGCTGGCTGGAAGCTGGCCGTGACTCACCAAGTCTGTCAGTGGTAAATCTTTGAGACCTGAAATCGAAACATGATTGAAATGATACCTATGTAAAACATATTATCTCCAGTGTGTTGAATTAGAGCAAGTTCCACAAAACTGTTGATGTACACCCAACTGAGTGTCTTCAGCGAAAGAGAGATTCAAAAAAGCTCAGAAAGGTCGACTCGTGTGTCGAGTGGTTCGCGGGAAACTCCATATTTAGAAGTTGCCTGATTACGTAGACCACATTGTGCTGGGACCCAATAGCGCTTGATAGAGAAATTATTTCGGACAAATGGGTGCGGCTGGAATATTCGTTGTGCTCCTCATCGAACCCATAGAACAGGTGTTCTCCTTCAAATCAAGTCCAAACCTTGCAATCGACTTGGTCAGTCAACTGAATGCATTGGACGTTAGCTCGCCGATCAGACACCCGACATTCCAGATATCGATCTCACAACTCGACGGCACACTCTGAATAACTTCTTATAACTTCTGGGCATCGATAAACACCTGTTGCATGTCCTCATCATGCTTTTCCTCGCCCCGTACTGCTGAGCCAAAGTCGCAAAGGACACTAAGGTTTTTGGACAGTCAATTCGACTACAAAAACATTCATTGTTCCAACTATATATGTGTAACGTATGGTATATAATACAGAAAATGTCAAAAAAAAAAAGATCCCAAGAAGATCATTCGCAGTTAGTCTTCCTCGTCCTCGTCCCTGCCACCAGGTCGGAACAACGCAAGGAGGTCCTCCATCCCGAGACGCATGTCCTTGATCTTGTCTCCGCTCAGAGCCGCCCGCGCGAGCTCTCTCTTCTTCTCTTGAAGCTGAAGCCGAGGTCAGATGAGGTCCTTATTATTTTGTATGTACTTACAGTCAGTATCCGATCCTCGACCGTCTCGTCAATCTTTAGCTTGAATATATTGACGTCTCGCTTTTGCCCAAATCGATGGGCACGGTCGAAGGCCTGGTCCTCTAATGCAGGATTCCACCACAAATCGACAAGGATAACATTGTTACACGCCGTCAAATTCAAGCCTGTGCGAGTGTTCAATGGGAGTTCAGGATCACCACATTCTCCTTACCTGTGCTACCAGCCTTGAACGATATCAAGATAACACGTACACTCTGGACGGTCTTGATAACTTTCAAGGATTCCTCTCGAGTCTTTGCATCCATCGAGCCATCATCTGTTCAACATCAGCCCGAGGACGCCAAATAAACCGGACAAACTCACATCTAACATATTCAATCCTCTCGTCCTTCAAGAATGGCTCAATCAGGTCAAGCATCTTCGTAAACTGTGAGAAGATAATAGTTTTCTCTTCTCCTTTAGAACGTTCATTGATATTCGCAAGCAGCTTCAAGATCATCCTGATCTTCGCCGACGTCGGGCGTGTCTTCTCCGCCTGTTTCGCCTGCTGCGCGAGAGGCACACAGTCAAGACAAAGAGGCTCTGACTCGTCCGGAGCAGCATTACGCGAGTTGAGTCTAACTAATCATCAGATATGCACATCATGCTCAAGGTAAATGGGCATACTCTGTCGTACAAACGCGACATTTGCGCGTCACCCCGAGCTGGGAGAAAGCCCCAACAAGATCGTCCGTGTCATCGTCGTCTGCATTTTTCTTCGCCTTCGGGTCTAGCGCGTCCATGTCATTCTTGTAATCTTGCGCAACAAGCATAGGATGGTTGCAAGCTATGGAGAAGTCAGTTTATGTTGCTCAGAGCACAAACCGAAGAGAAAGTACCTTGACGAAGTCGAAGCAACAGCAAGAGGACCGAAATGTAGTTATTCTTGCCATTACCCATCAACTTTTCAATAACACTCTCCATCTTATTCTCCAATCCAGCGTAGAATGCCTGCTCGGATGAATCAAATTCGCACGAGACAATCTCGACGATACGCTTCGGGAGCTCCAAGAGCGCTTTCCCATTGAGTGTCTGGTTCTTCTGTCGCCTCAGCATGATTTGCTTTAAGACAACTTGGAGTCGTTTCATCGCCCTAACAGCGCCCCGTCCAGTTTTGACAGGTTTGGCAACTTGATCATTAAACGTTGTCAAGTTGCTAAATGGCTTAATACGAAGAAACTTGAAGAGAGAGTAAAGTTCATCGACACTGTTTTGCCTACATAATGAGAACGTCAATATATAAGTCAACGAATCGATTTCCTGGAAAGCTTACATCGGAGTACCAGTAAGACACCATCGGTATTTACCTTCAAGTTCGCAACAGGAAATGGCACCCTTCGTTTTCACGTTCTTGATGTTATGCGCCTCGTCTATCCGGCTTGTCAGTATTAATAACTCTAGAGGGAGGTGGGATTGTACCCAGCACGATGCGCCACCACTTGACTCCAAAAAGTGCGCACTTCTTGTTGGACTTGGTCTTCTTTGTCTTAGCATTCAATGATCGCCCAAAACTGGATGAGTTGTCATCGTCAGAGCCTGCCTCGCTTTTCTTCTTTGAGGGTAGCTTGGTCTGAGACTCGTCCTTGGCACCCGACATGTGAACCTCGTACTCGGACTTGACGACGTCATACGTGGTAACGACTACACGGACCTTCCGCAATGCCATTGGATCTTGAGGAACTTTTCAGTTTGATTTCCAACAATGATAACGATACACACGTACCTGAAGTTCGAGATGAGCCATGATGCTTGAGGACCGTTACACCTTCAGCCATCTTGGAAATCTCATCCGCCCATTGTCCGACCAGCGCCAGAGGACATACGACGCTAATCATGATATCAGTACAAGATGTACTTGAAAATCATGGTGTTTACGGACAGCGTCGTAGCAGCCCACCCGTCATCACGATCACTCTTGCGCGCCCGGCCTTCCACGATACGTGTCAGTGTTTGTATGGTCTTCCCAAGCCTATCAAGCGTAGTGAACAGGAAATATCATATACGAGAAAGGTTGAGTGTACCCCATGTCATCGGCAAGAATGCCCCCGAACTTCTTCTTTGACGGATCTTCACGCTCCTTCATCCAAGCACGACCGATAATCTGATGTGGAAGTAGCTTAATGTCTTCACGGAAACCCTTGACCGTGGCGTCGTCCATATTGATCTCCGTTTCCAACTCTTGATCCATCCCGCCGCTCATTAATTCACGAATGGCTTTCTCAGCTTCTGCAGGGGAAATGTAGACATTGTCATCGGGGTGGTCAGCTACTGGTATCATGTCTGGATGCTCTGCCTAGAAAGACTTGTTTTAGACTAATCCCGAACGAAAGAGATGGTGTGATACTTACTCGAGCATAGTAGGGGTAGGCAGGAGAGGAACGTTGCAGGAAGAAATCCTTATTTGATGGAATGGGTATTGGTGTTGGCTTTGAAACGAATGGTGCGGGTGAAGGCAATTTGGTTGTGTTAACTTTCTTCTGGGTCAAATCGCGGATCTTTGGCGGTGGCCATAGAGGCACAGGTGGCGTCACCAGAGGAGATGTGCCACTATAATCACTTCATCAGTGATAAGTTCATATGGGCTTGGAGAACATAAACCTTGAAGGTAATTCCTGAGCAGAGGGTCGCGCTGGTAGTTCGTCTTCTTCGTCTGAGGATATTACAATCGAATTCTTCGTGCGCTGCGCTGAACGGTTCGGTGGCCCAACAGAGGATGTATCACTAGATGAGGATACAGACTACATATTTTGACCATCATAAACGTTCTCTTCTTGCAAAATGATTTCTATGGACCTACAATGATGGAAGGTGAATCTTTCGACTTGCGGAGCTCGCCAAACTCTGGATAAAGGGCGGTATCCTGCATCATTCTCTGCCTTCTGTGAGATATGTTAGAGAATGCGTTGTTATAGTAAAGGTCACCCTTACACGTGTTCCACAGGCATCTGTGAGGTGGTAGGTTGAGAAAGAAAGAGCCAGTCAGTCGCGTCCCAATATAGTGTCACGTGACTGAATTCCAACCGTGGCAAATATTTCGCGACGCGTCCAAAGCGGCAGACGCCTGGCAGGCCCGTATACGCACCCAACACCCCCGAAAATCAAGAGATTCGGAACAAAGCAAGAATTTCTTTGCTGTACTAAGCACACAACACGCTCCTTTGAAGGCTCTATCTGCATAGCATGGTCCATTAAGTACCTTTGTACTATTCAGGCCCCTAACAACAGTGACATCGAGGGCTGACCGTGACTGACTGTCCCGACAGTTATGACAACCGGGATGGAGATGGCCTTACATGTTTAATCGACACCGAAATGTAAGTATGATCCAAATTTGATGGCTACGATTATTACAAGATCTAAACGTCCCTCACGACTGAGGTTGATATTTTTTTTCTCAACTTTCAGTGGTGAAGTCTTCTTGATGGTGTTCCAACCTAGTTCCAACCCTTGACTTCGGGCTCTTCTGTGTTGACCCCCTACTACAAGGACTACTGAAGAGAATCGCACCGTAATGACAACTTAGAGCGCGCGGGACCCAAACAACAGGCCTGCAACTTGTCGAAGTGTCTATCGTTATGATTAGTCTCCTCAAACTTGAAGCAGACTCATCAGCATCGATCTGATATATGTAGTCCGATATACTCATTGGAAACGTGTGGGAACGATCCGATGATGGTGACTACATAGAAAACGTCAATCACTGGCTGTCGACGTCTTCCAAATTGACCAGTCCCCTCTACTTGAGACTCGTGGACGGCGTGGCATCATCTCCAGGAGATGCATTTTGTCCTTATACTCGTATCTGTCAAGACTCATTGGAGGAGCATATGGAGACTCGACCAGGAATATTAATAGTCATTTGTAAGTTCATCGACATCCCCTTACGACATTTAGCGGACCTCCCCTCCTTCTCTCTTCTATCACCACGTCCCACCACCTAGGTTAGCACTACATATGTCAGAGGACCCGTCGCTCTCATCTGAGATGTTAGCCGATGCTGCACGGGACATGTAAGTGGCCTGACCCAAGGCTAGCTTTAAGTATCCCCATCTTTATCGGCTTTGAACCAGATACCTTCATAACCTTCTGCATTTCTTCGTAATCTGTGCGTCACTGGAACATGTTCCTCTCAGCAGATTTTCACCTGGTTAGCGTTCTTGTTTTACGACCACTTGATCACGTTCGGTCAGTCTTCTCACTTATAAGCATGTGTTTTCCCATCTCTGTCACCTGGATAGGCAATGAGGTCAACTACCTTTGGCTGCGCCCGAAGACCCAAGGTACCTATTGGTTTTTCCTCAACCGTTATATCGCATTCTTTGGCAACCTTCTTGTGATTGTGCTTGAGCAAACGAACCTTTCGCCAGAAGTACGCCTCGATGTTTTCTTTTGTCTATCCAACAACTTCAGACTCCACTGACAGAGGTGAGCCAAGACTTGCTCTTGTTTAAACATATCCCTCCCCTTAGTTGCCGTCGATATATTTTATTTCCACAGTTACTGTTGGTGTGCAATCAAGTACTTGTCTTCAGTACGCCACCCCCGTGTTTATACCTATCCGTTCGATATCTGAGTGCCCATAGTCATCCTTGTTCTACGGATCTACGCGCTCTACAATTGTTCCTTTCGCATTCTGGTATTCATGGGTGGCAGCGGCATGGTGCTGGTTGCCATCACATGCGTATGTTATCCCTTTGCTTCTTATCAATCCAGAGCTGGTGCTGAAATTGCATGGGGTAAGTGGGCTCTCTTGAGACAAAAAAAGGCCCCATCACACCAAATCCCAGGCTGTCATACTGAGCTTTCACGTATCACGTATGGACACCTACAGACACGTTAAACTCTATCGTTCTAAAACTCCATAGGTCTATCCGTGTGTTACTGTCCCTGTCTTTATGATCGCTTTTGATGACCACCGAGTACCTATAGATCTTGCTAGTGCTTGGGAAGCGCTGTTTGTATACGACTCCATTTTATTCGGCCTCACGATATTCAGAACATGGAAGAACCGAAACGAATTCATCCTCCACGGTCAAGCCCAGAATTCACTCTTGTACCTTCTCCTCAGAGATGGTAAGTTATGCAAGCAATATCCGTGCACAGGTGCCTGACTACATACTAAGGCGCGATATACTTTGCGTAAGCAGTCCAGACCAAGAACGCCCAAGCCAAAGATAAACCTTGCATCTAGTATTATGGCACTCGCCAATTTGGCAAATATATTGACATTCTACGTACGTCTCGGTCTTATACGTATATCTCCTCTCGCTGATGATATCCCTAGTTTTGTGGTGTATGTCCACTACTCCGATACAAATCCATATTAACATCCCCCTAACTACATTCATATCTTTTCGTAGCCGTTTATGAGGAGCGGACTAACCACTTTCGCAACCGGGTTCGTATCATTTCCAGCCCTCCATCACCTCACTCAAATGATCTTTTTCAGCATATCCGTCACAATGATATCGCGCCTAATGCTCAACCTTCATGAAAAAGTCAACGCTGGGATCCATTCAACGACGACAAACGTCATCAGCACCCCCATGGAATATATGTCCCCTCAGGTCGAACTAGATACCATTGGGACCGACGACATGTACTACAACACCATTTCACCTGTCCAAAGTTTCAGACTCGACGAGGACAACACTGCAAAGCCTGCGTTATCATCACCACCCTCCACAATGACACTCACCACTGTATGATCATCACAAAACTATTTATATATTTTTGGGTGTTATTCAAGAACATACCCCACTGTATTTTATACTACGTACCTGTATCTCTTACAATGTTATACCACAGACTGTTGCTGCTCAAGTGCTTTGATATCTATCTGATGCCATTGAAATCTACTCGTATTTGCATCCAGTCAAAGTTCTCGAATGAGCAAGTAATCTGATAGATGGACAGAGTCGACCAGTCCACATACCCCAAAGAACAGCAAGCAGCGTATGTAAGACATTTCGAGGCTGGTGGGACTCCGGGTGCTTGGTGCAAGAAATGGAGAGCAAAAGCTTGGGGTTGTTTCGGTTAAAGAAGTTTTGGAGGAACACTGGAATTGCAGATATTTAGGCAATTGCAATGTCGAGGGAGAATACTCTGAAAGTATAGCGAGCACAAGATATACGTTCACGCTGGGCCGACCCACTATGTCGGGGTGAAGCCGTGATGATAATCAGAAAAGGACAAAGCAATATAGCGTTACATGAGTCCAAGAGAAATTTTCTGGACGTTGTCAGTGAAGACGCATTGTTGCCATTTTCCACTCCTGTATTTATAAGAAGAGTAAGTGATATTTTTCTGAATTAGTTCTAGTAGGACAAGCCTTTGAGGTTCCAAGGTGTATCTTCCATCAAACTTGAGGAGAGCTACTTGCTCGATAGATGACCTTGATGAAGAAACAAAAACGTAGTTGGTGCCGCAAGATGAGGAGAAATTCGACACAGTGAAGAAAACGTACAGACTCTTTCTGTTTATGACGAAGAATTAAATTTCGTCCTGCCTGAAAACGCCGACAGTGTCTTTCTGTTGAAACATTATACGATAAAGAAGACTCCTGTTTTTCACTCTTTCTCGGGTATCATACAACAAGCGGTTGTTTTGAAATGGAGTGAACCCAAGGCAGACAGCAATTTTCAGGAAGACATTAGAAATGGTCCGGTTCAATTTGAGAATGACGGGGTGGATAATCCACTCTGTGAGCAGCTAAGAGACGCAGAGATGCATGCTAGTAAGAGGGGAAAAGAAGGAAATTGCGTGAGAACGTTCGGGAAGAAGGATGGTGTAATGGAACTGTTGCGAGAGGCCACGAATAAGAAAGGAAAAGACGATGACAATCCAGTCTTTGCCAATCCAGTCTCCGCCGACATGTTGGGCTCGGAGGAGTCTCCAAAAGACTTCGACGATAAATCCCTGGTGATATCAGATGTCTGAGTGGATCTGATACTTGTGGCAGCATTAGCATGTGGAGCACCAGTCTTGCCCATTGACATGATAGACAGCCTGTTCATTATTTAAATAGCCAAGGACGAACTTCTCGGATGACATTACAGTGCATGCAAGGCTTTCAGACTTGTCAAGATATATTTTCTGCAGAGACTACTTGCATTCTTAAAGAGTAGGCATAAAATTCAGCATTTAGAATAGCACCTTTGAGGGTCAACGATGATTGTCAATGTAACATGGAGTTTCAAGTTTGCACGAGCGCCGAGTCAAGTTAACCCCGGATTTTCGGAACAATCCGATGTAATCAGATAATTTCGATCAACGTTTTCGGCTGTCCCTCCACTAACTTGAACACTTGTCAGTACTAGTGCCAGTGGGACTTGTACTTATTCCTTGAGGGAATGGTCACCGGTCGAGCATCACTGCAGATCCCAGGATTCTCGTTCATCTGTCCGACTCGGATCTGTCAATGAGAGGGCACAGGTGGAGACTCCTCGACCAAGGATAGTACTTACATAACACTTTCGTGTATGAAGTCTGTTCCCAACTCAAATTGGCCACGGTCGCAATCTCTCACATCGCCATATTTACTATATATCATCGGATTCGAGTCCTTTCAAAGTTCATCGACATCCTTTTACGGCGATTAGCGAACCTCTGCTCTTCTCTCTCCTGGTACTCGACCTATGTCAAACGACCCGTCACTCTCATCTGAGATGTTAGTCGATGCCGCACGGGATATGTAAGTGGTCTGACCCAAGGCTAGCTTTAAGTATCCCATCTGTACTAAATCCTATCTTTGAACCAGATACCTTCATAACCTTCTGCATTTCTTCGCAGTACTTATGTGCGTCACTGGAACATGTTCTCTCAGCAGATTTTCACCTGTTCAGCATTTTTGTTTTACGACCACTTGATCACGCTCGGTCAGTTTTCTCTCTTGTAAGCATTTGCTTGTTATCACATCTGTCACCCCGGATAGGCAATGAGGTCAACTACCTTTGGTTGCGCCCGAAGACCCAAGGTACCTATTGGTTCTTCCTCAACCGTTATTTCGCATTCTTTGGCAACCTTGTTGTAACTGTACTTGTGATAGTCAATCTTTCGCCAGACGTGCGCCTCGGCTCTATGTTCTCTTTTTGTCTATTCAACTAACACCACTGATAGAAGTTAGCCTTGAAGATTTGCTCTTGTCACGAATTGTATGTTTTGACACGCTCACCTAGTTGCCGTAGGTTCAGTTTTTCTCGGGAGTTACTGTTGGTGTTCAATCAAGTGCTTGTCTACAGTACGCTGGCTCCCATGTCCCTACTTGTTGTTTGATATCTGATGGAGCCCCAAAGTCCTCCTGACAATACGGATCTATGCACTCTACAATTGTTCCTTTCGCATGCTGGCGTACATGGTCAGTAGCGCTATAGTGCTGGCTATAATCGCATGCGTACGCTTTCCTCTTATTGATGTCGAACTGGTACTGAAAATTGTCTGAGTAAGTGGGCTGTCTTTGGATTAAAAAGTAACCCAGATCTGTCTGCACCGGAAATTGCAGGCTGTCATATTGGGCTTTCACGCATCACGTATGTACACCTAATCAGACATGTAAAGTTCTATTGTCCTGAAACTTCACAGGTCTATCCGTGTGTTGCTGTCCATGTCTTGAGGATCGCTTTTGATGACCACTGAGTATAGATCTTGCTAGTGCTTGGGAAGCACTGTTTGTCTACGACCTCATTCTGTTCGGCCTCACGATGTTCAAAACATGGAAGAACCGCAGTGAATTTATTCTCAGACAAGCCCAGGATTCACTCATGTACCTCTTTCTCAGAGATGGTGAACTAGTTATGCCAGCAATTCTCCTGCACACCTGTCTGACTACAATCATAAGGCGCGATATACTTATGCGCGCATGGTCCAGACCCAGAACGCCCAGGCCGAAAATGAAAATTGTATCTAGTGTAATGGCACTCGCCAATCTGGCAAATATCTTGACATTTTACGTATGTTTCGGCCTTATACATATATCTCCTCTTGCTGATGGTCTAGTTCTGCGGTGTATGTCCATCACTAGTACTCCAATACATATTCGCACCGTAACGACGTCAATATCTTTCTCGTAGCCGTTTCTGAACAGCGGATTAGCCACGTTCGCAAGCTAGTTTGTATCGCATTTCAGCTCTATCAGCTCACCCGGCTGATCTCTTTTAGCGTATCCGTCACGATGATATCGCGTCTTATGCTCAACCTTCATGAAAACTCCAACGCCGGGATCTATTCAACGACAACAGACGTCATCAGCAACATAGAATACCTGTCGTCTCAGGTAGAACTAAATGCCATCGGGACCGGCGGTATGCACCACAGTACCGTCCCACCTGTTCAAAGTTTCAGACTCGACGAGGATAACACCACTGCAAACCCTGCGTTGTCGTCACCACCCCCCAAGCCTTGACACTCACTACTATATGATCGTCATGAAACTATTTATTTTTTGGGGGGTATTAGTCCATCATTAAGGACCCGCCCATTGCCAAATATCCACTGGGACGAGGACAACCGGCCGTCTGTCTGTCTCCAACTCGCGCTCTGACATCTTTGACTGTACTTTTACATAACACGGATTCTCAGAAACAGGAACTCATGGCATTCTGACTTGATAATGTAACGTCTACCTGTCTTGCAGGCTATGATCACAGACTTGTCTATACATTTTGACTTAAGATTCTTCCCTCTCTAGAATAAGGCCATATTGGTTGGACATCGATCATCTGCTTGAGTGCGACCGAAATGTCAGATTTCAATTGTGGCTCTAGCATCCTTGTCGTGACTCGCAAATGATAACATCTGGTATTGTCCACGGTACAGTCAAGCATCATCCCTAAAAGATATGTTTCGAGCTGGGAGTGTCTCCTACCTTAATGATATCAGATAACTTATCACAATACAGGCCTTAGGCCTAGGCCTGACTCATCAGCAAAATCAGATTGATTTTGATGGCGGCATGGAGGGGCTGGTGACCCGCCATCGATTGATCTTCTGGAACGAAATTGACGAGTAGGAGAGTTGGCCACTTCAAGCAAACTTCAAGTC
>JAGGAR010016100.1:0-23914 GCA_017657315.1 Termitomyces sp. K1Ag
CAAAGACACCCTGACACCCATAAATGCTCTCCCAGCAGAGGATCTCAAAGTTTTGAATAAAGCAAATCCAAAGAGGAGCCCTTCAAAGGCTGTTGCAGGGACCCATTGCAGCCACTCAAGGCCGCTATGAACTGTAGGACACCCAGGCAGTGGTAGCTCCACGACGTCAGCAATAAGTGCGTGGTGCTTCTGTGTATTATGGATGAGGACCCAAAGGAACCCTGCAATCGAACATAGGAAAAGAGTTCCGTTCAGCAATGCAATCTAAACATTGTTCATGAAAAAGTAAGACAATTATGAATGGGATCGAAACGTACATTCCGAGAACATCTGTAAAGTGCGTAGACACGTAGCTGCATAATAATCTCAATAGACCAAAGAGCGATTGCACCCGCCAACCGCGTAATAGGGTCAATCATCACACACCTAAAAAAATGTGAGATAACAAAGTGCTAGGAATTTAGATCAAGTTACAAGACTCCAGAAGGAACTCCTGGTATGTTGAAAACATGTATTTGGGTAATATCGAAGATGAGCAATGCAAGGCTGATGTGGCTCAGCCTCGATCAGCACTGGATTCAACGATCTTGATTTGGTTGCGTCACACGCACCTATAATATCGAATCTGGCCAGCCGCTTAATGTACTGTGCAAATTCAAGGAACACTCAGGACTCACCCACAGAAAGAGGATCTTATTTGCGCTTCGCTTCTGAAACTGCCGAAAGGATGAAGTTCATGTATTCTCCAAGAGTGCCAGTGTGGTGTAAAACTGACCCAAATGTAGCATACCTTGATGATGAGGATAGCCCCATATACATCAATACGGGCACCAAGTTCTATTGCTAAGTAGCGCCACATACCTCATCCTCGAGAGTTATGACTGTTTATATAACAAGTCAGGGATGATGAAGTAGCTGCTAATATTGAGACCTTACAATAATCATGGAAGATCCAGACTAAGCCCACAACTATGTAACGAGTGTGAATCAGACTCCTAGCAAAGGAGCAAAGAAGACTTATTCGCCGTACGGCAAGCATGCAATGGGATCAAGCCATTCCGATACAACTTGAGAAATTGCTCTTCTTCCGAATCCATGTTCAAATTTTCGGGTTCGGTGTTCTTCAATGTAGGTAGAAGGGCGATGACTGTGTCCAGGATTTCCTCTGTGCAGCATTATAAAGGACCATGAACCCCGGACCCGGTTGATCGGGAGCAAACGATGATTCCTCATGCCATGTGGAAGGTTGACGAACAAGATGTGCTTCAAGGTGTAGGCCTCTGTAAGCACTTCGCAGGAGCCTTTCCAGATCGAAAATTCTCATAGTATCAAACCCTAAACAACGTATATCACCAGAAAAATTGCAGATAATTCGAATTTGAACTGCGTGAAACAACTAGAAAGCCTAGGTCCTGTGCCTGCCGTGGCGAAAACGAGGTGCAGGCTGTGTAGAACGGTCGCTTTGTTACTCACTCCGTAGAAGCAAGACCATTGGGCCGACATCAGAGTTTGACGTTTGATACGTAAAGTCGGGCAAGACGTGGCAATGGCGCTTGAGCAGACATTTTGGGACAGAGCATTGACTCGTAGAACCCGACGTATCATGACGTTTACCTCTAAGCTAATACTTATTTTAGAAGTAATTTTACTGAAGGGAGACTTACCCTCAGGAACCAAATAATCATAGTCACGTCGTTATGAGTAGCTGTCTTTCTGCCTTCGTTGCGTGCAATTGCCAGTGAGCCATTGAAATTTGAATGAGATGACAACATCGCATGTAACCGTATAATACAGAATACACTGGGGAACACAGCCACGACCCCCGCCTAGTTGATGACAGCAGAGTAAGCCGACCTAAATGATAGAATGTCAGCAACCAGCTCAACATGAAGAGTCAAAGGAAAAATAGCTCACACTGTCAAGGTAGCAGATCCCGAGGTAGCTTCTGTGCCGGCCTCGAAAGTCGTCAAAAACTGCGAGCTGCTCAATCCCTGGTTCGAGGTCAAGTACTAATCCAAGCATCAAACACATGAATCAGTTCTACGTCGGTCTAAAGTGATAAACACATACCTTGAGGAAAACGTTGACATCTGCGCTGAAGCTCGTAACAATGGCGGTTCCAGTGGGAAGGAACGAATAAACATTGTTTACGCCATTGGATCCGAAGTAGAGGTTCCTTTGCAAAGGTGATCGCACATTGTCAGCTAACGCTCATTACATAGCACAAATTAATCGGACTGGGACTGACCATGTTCTTCCCCCAAGACTGACGTTGCTTGCTTTGGGCTGGGGGGTTCCATCGGAGTTGTAGACAGCAGAGATCGGGCCAGCGTTGTAGTTCGCGAGCCAAATCATAATTTCGTTCTGGGCTGAGCCGCCTGAGCTAGACGACGTGAACAAATCATAGGCAACGTCGGCGACAACTGTGCCCGAGTTACTCTGAGACCACCTCCATGTTGACTAGAGAATCGTTCGTATTCATAATCACATAAGTTTGAGAAAAGTGATCCACATACGGGTATGCTCGAGATATCGGATAATCTTTTATTCAATCCGCTGTCAACAGCAATGTTGGTGAAGCTCTTAACACCGGTACCACCAACCCAGGTCCACGTGTTCTTCCATGCGATAGTGGTTCCACTCAAGCTGGTGATAGAGGCACAATCGGATCCAGAACTCGCGCCCGAGAGACCCCACTGATCTAGGAACAAAGTATATTGTCCAGCCGTGACGCTGTCCCACTGGCCTGTTAGCACTCAGTTAGACATCAATATCCATGATGAAAGAGTCTAAAACCTACCGCAGTGGGTAGAAGTGTCGATTTGTCGCTTGACAAGTTCCAGCTCTTTTGTGGGTGCTGCGAAGGCAAGAGGAGCCAAAAGAACGATGGCGGCAAGCCTGGAGAAAGAACGCATGGTTAGCTTTGGAGTCTGGAATATATTCCACTGAACGAGGACGGGAACCCGCCCTCCACTTATTTATATTTTGGGTCATTGAACATCTTACGAGGTGCTTCCGATGTTTTGGATTGCAACGTTCACATCCTTAAAGGGACGGGTGAAAAAAGCACGACGCTACACTTACACTTCCATTTCTTGATGCCACGTATTTGTAAGGACACGGCCCGCTCCAAGAAGTGCTCGAAGGTCATCAGATTGCATCATGTGCTGGAGTCACGAGTAGCGAGAGGCTCTAAATGTCTCTATAGTCGCGTCGAAAAGTGAATAGTGGTCAGGCATACAGTAACCGTGTTTTTGGCTAGTTCAAAATGATACATGTGATCGTTGATCGGTTGCTGGAGCTGCAAATAGCTATAGTCGATTCCGAGGTTTAATGGTGGTATCTCCGTCGCCGGAACTCCAAGCAAGGCATGAGATGCATTCCGGGCCGCCGTTAACCTCCATAGGCCATGCAGTGTCACCAAAATATATACAACTTTTCGAGAATGAGATCACACTGTGATACAATGTCTGAAGAAACGCACCATAAATAAAATACATATTTTACATTAAACCTCACTTTAAAGGCCTCAATTTCCGGTCGATGTAGGTGAGTTCTTTTCAGCAGTTTTGGCGAGGCGGAGATTCCTTTTCCTTTTTATACCGAGCACAAAACTGCTTGTGGCGAGGCCAAGCCTCTTTCTGATGATCTCTAGCGTAAAGTTAGCTATCGCTGGCAAGGAGAATGTTACACTCACCTTGAACAGTACACACTTGAACCACAAGAGCTGCACTTCTTCAGCTCATCCTGTGCACGACATCCACTGACCCAGCATTCACGCGTTTTTGTCTGCAGTTCCAAAGGCCTCTTATCCGTCTCGAAGGGTATGTCAGGTAACGGGTGGCCTTCGAACTGCGTCTGCTACTCAAAAGATCCAAAGGGTCAAAAAAATTGTAGCGAACGAGCTGTAAGTCACTAACATTGGTACCACCAAGCCCCAGATTGGGATTTACCCCAGCCTGATAGAACGCGTAGATATTCGAATCAAAAGCCACTTCGCGCCTAAGATTGACAATTCCCTCGAAGGGATCGTAGCCCAAGTAAGTGTTCATACGAGATCTGGTCTCTGCATCCATGTTTTGGAGGAATTGAAAGGGCGTGAGCAGGTACTTGTGCATCGTGACCCTTTGTGCTAGAGTCTTGACTCTATCGAACAAATGTCAGTGCCACCCGACAGCTTAAGGGAGAAACACAAAACATTTCGTGAGCTTCCTGCGCGCGTCCGAGGCGTCGATACAGTCGTGCGAGAGCACAGAGCGCAAGTATATAATTTCGTGGTCCAACCTTGTTATCATAGATGATTTCAGGTCGTAACATCCTCGCTGTCTCCATATCGTAATCGAAATCTTCTCCCTTTTGTTCCCTCGCTGTCGCGAGATAGATACGTAGAATTCTGTTTGACAAGGCTTTATAATGCACCACATATCGAGAAAACGAATGACTTACGGGTCATATGTCTCCTCCAACACCTTCGGGAGATTAAACCATTGTGTTGTCTCCCAGCAGGCTTCAAGCGGCTCCAGTGCCTCTACCAGGCGTAACGGGTATGTATAACGGAGAATTTTAGCAATTCGCCATGCTGGTACAACGCAAAGAGTCAGCTCAGCCAGGAGAGGAACATTTTCCCATGACCCACTAATATCATCCAGAACCGCTCTCCTAATGAAGTCCAACCTCTCGAACCCCTCCAAATTGCGTAAATCAAGGTGCGTCCGAAGCGGATAGATAACATCGTTACAGATGCCATATTCCTCCCAACGTGAGGGATTGTCCTCAGTAGTCAAGACTTTGAACATCTCCTGGAGGTAGTTGACCACTATTTCGGCGTCTACAGTGTCGTAAACTACATATAAAAGGAGGATTTGAAGCCGTATCACCTGAAGTACGCTGTACTCACGGACATCATCGCTGAGGTACCATTGAGGAAGAGGTCGCCGAAAACCTTCAAGTAGAGTTCGTTTAACTTTGAGTAGATATTTCTACATACACACACCTTTCTTGACTGGCCCCCACTGCAACTGAGCTCTGTCGCTAGGCATAGACACAGAATGTGTTCAAGACAAGCTTAGAATGTGGCCGTTTTTTTGACGCAGCCGCGTCTCTCCGAGCCGCTGCAAATAATGCAATATTACTCAGTATGGATGGTTGGTGGTGAGTGGTACTTACGTACAAGCGACAGCGGCTTCGCAAACGCCGTTGTGGGGCTGGGAGAAGATTAGGGAACCGGATGATAGAGTCAGAGTCAGGGTCCTTCAACCTGAGTTCAAATATGATGTCATCGGTGATTGACTCCACAGAAAGAGAGTCGAACTTGAAAACATCGGAAGCACCAACTTGAAGGAAAGCTGCCGCTCTGAACAAGTACTAGAACTGCATATAGAGGATAAGCTTAGTGGTCAAGAATCTTTCCATACCATCGATATTATCTATACCATCGAGGTTCAAGCTTCAAGAGCGAGCTCAACTGGAGGCTCAACGTCCATTACGCCACTGGCCATTTCTCTGCATGTAATTCTTGATGAACCTTCTCCGCTTGAACCCACGCTTCTGGAAAACTCGAAAGCTGCCCTCATTCCCCTCAAATGCCGAAGTAATGATATGGCATACTTCCATCCTTGGGACGGCTCAATCCCACAGAAGCGTCTGTAGCACGTTCGTCAGGATTCCCCGACCGTGATGGTTGGGGTAAGGTAGTCTAGCAGCTACGTCAGCTACGAGTAGACGCGGAAGTTCAAAAGGAAAATCTTACTTCCAATGGACCAAAGAATCACTGGAAGGGAAATATTTGTCTCGAGGCATTTCGCCGCCTTCTCGTCATCTGCTTCATCTAGAGGCGCCAAGAGCCTTCCGTCCTTGGCTCTGGTGATACTATGTAATGTCGCCCAAAAATATATCGGAGCCGTCATCCTGAACTCTGCGGATGGCTCTGATAGGACAATTGTCCACAAGGACAAGTTCTGGTGACTCACGGGCCGCCTCGAGCTCCAAGATCCCAGATAACCTGAACTTTTCATACATGGCCTCAGCGTGTTCTAATCCAGAAAGGTTGTTTGTCAAATGATCAATTGATGTTTGAAGAAACACATACACACCTGGGAGAAAAGGGAACGGCGGGCTTCCAAGCCATGCGTAAATGCGAGGATCGTTCATGTTGGGTATATATGCCAAGGCATCCTCAGGACGAGGAGGGGTGAGGATGATATTCTTATGGTCTCTTAAGCGAAGGAATGGCTCCCCGGTCTTAGGACTGACTTCTAATGGGTAGAGTTGTGGGTTATTCAAGTTCGCCATGTTATCGTCAGTGATGGTGATTTTTACTCTTCCGTTAATTGTAGAGACGAGCACTTCAAGCGTCGAGATATAGTGATCCGGCTGCAGTGTATGGGTCATCTAAGCTTCAGCTTCAGGAGATATATCCAGATGGACCACAGGGGCACATAATTGAACAACCAATTTTTCATAGAGGGCCTGGGTTGACGGATATGATAAGCTCACGGTCCGAGAAATATGTATGCAAAAAGTTTGTCGTGTTGAACTGACAACCGAGAATGCCAACCCTAAAGCAAAGATAAGATAACCGATTAAGAGGACGATTACAGCGACTTCGAAGTTTGACAATCACCACGACGCGTTACAGAAAACGAACTCACATAGAGATGTAATCTAAGGCCTTCTACTGTACAGTTACAGGTATTTGTCGAATCCAGTACGAGTATGATCGTGCACGGGAGCGTCGATGAATCTAACCAATCTAACCGGTGTGCTTGACGTCATCTACAGCCTCCCCTTTCTTCTCATTCTCCGCTTTATGAGAATCAGAAGGTGACACGGTAGCTGCCTTTTCCTTCGCTTTATGGTGCTCGTCCTTCTCCTCAGATTTCTTAAATGGGGAATTGCTCTACAAGACCAGTTAATCGTCATGTCAGAAGATCAATAAAAACGCATACATTCATATCATGCTCCCTCTCCCTCCGCTTGAGCTCTCCGCTTACCATCATTCGTCCGTGTTCGACTAACTCATGATCGTGCGTAAGATGACCCTTTAGCTCTTCCTCATATCCTTTGACCCTTTCTCCAAGCGTCTAGGACAATTTGTAGATGTTAAATCGCTAGCAGAGTTACCATCGAATCTACTCACCGGACCAATGTGGTACTGAGGTCCATAGCCGACCTTTCCAGCATGTCTCTGCGGAGGATAAACGGTGCCAGTGACAGGATCTGCAGACTCGGAAGGATTATCACTGTTGTTTGAGGCTCCTTTGTCGGCAGCAGAGAGATTGGAAGAAGACATATTGTCTATGTAGTACGGGGAGCGATTTAGTCGGCTATTTGAACTCTCAATGACGCCAATGACGACAGTGGGCGGCTATTTTTAGATTTAATTGTCATACATAGGCCTCCGAAGACAACAACACACTTCCCGAAAAGCCGAAGCTTTCACCCCGTTAGAGCTGGGATTTTCTGCAACGTGCAGGGACGCTTCTATTTACTTATTGCCTCCGCTACGCTCACGATGTGCCTTCACAAGAGCTTTTACGGAATGCCTTGTTAGGAAGCTGATTCTGGCAAAAGAACGCGGTAACAAGCTTGATAACAAGTCACTGATCAGGCGGCGTTCTTCAACACACGTGGGTCGCGTCCATATGCAATGGCATTGAAAGTATTCTATTCTTCAGTATAACGCTCACGTATGGGAAGTTCCATGAGATCTGGAAGTTGATGAGGCTTAAAACATGACTCTGAGAACGTTTGTCGTGCCGGCAGTGCACAATGAGGACTCTCCTCGTTCCTCTAGGCATCCTTGGTTTCATATCTCATGTTAACGCTGTAACGAATCTAACGTCGCTAGTAAACCTGTTCATAGGCACTGCCTCAGGGGCTGGGGGAGCAAGTGGTGGAAATGCGTTCCCAGGTATGTCCTCATTGAGTGGTGTGTTGGTGACTAACCTCACCTCGGCGTAGGTGCTGCAGTGCCACACGCCATGGCCAAGGTATGCATTATGTTTTACAGCTATGACAACGTCTTATGATCGGTTAGGTCGGTATAGACGTCAGCACCGCCCCTCGGCAAGCAGGATATATTTCTGACAACTCATCAATCACTGGTATATCTCTGATGCACGATGAAGGAACCGGTGGCAATGTAGACGGAGGCTATGGCATCTTTCCGCTCTTTCCCCTCAGGAACTGTACCTTCGCAACCTGTCCTGTTGGAATTGCTGCTCGACAAGCTTTGCGTGCAGTTGGCGCTGACGGTACGTACACTTGACCTTTTACCTCTGATGCTCGTAGACTCATTACTTCTCCACTAGTCGCACGCCCTGGATACTTTTCCACAACCTTTGTGAACGGGATTAAAACCGAGACCACCTCGACTCGGAGAGCAGGACTGATCCGTTTCAGCTATCCATTCGCCTCTGCTGATCCGACAAACCATGTTGTCGTGGACCTTACACATGACCTACAGAGGTCTTTTGAGGGCGGCAGTATCTCCGTTTCGCCCTCTGGAAGGGTAATACTGGGTGGTACGTTTCTCCAGGTAACATCTCGCCCTTGAGCATATCACGTCCAGTTGGCTTATGATGCCTTTCAGAGCTACGGCACAGACAATTACACCGTCTTTGCCTGCTACGACTTCGTCGACCCGAGCAGCAATAACCTCACGGCCTTTGGGACGTATCAGTCCGTCTCCACCAGCACGCCCGACGTCATCACAATCAGTTCAAACATCACATCCTTGCATTTCTCCTTCCAGCCCAGCGTATCACCGATCCAAGCAGGCGCGCTGCTCTCGTTCAACTCGTCAACGGTGCTCGCACGTTTTGGTGTTTCCTTCATTAGTACGCAGCAGGCGTGCACTAATGCGGAGGAGGAGATACCAGATTGGGATTGGGATAGGGTGGAGGGCGCGTCGAGGGATGCATGGGAGGAGGTATTGGGGAGGGTTGAGACTCATCTTCAGAAGGAGAATGCGACAGTGTTGGAGTTGCTGTATTCTTCAGTGCGATTTCATATAATTCCTGAAAGGCTATATCTGATATCTGTTACTCCAGCTCTATCGTGCTTCCTTAGTTCCCGCAAATCTGACCAACGAAAACCCATATTGGATGTCGGAGTTTCCTTTCTATGATTCTTTGTTCTGGTATGTTATGTTGATTTAGAAAAACAAGTGGTATCCTTCCTGACTTTCATACATTTTAGCTCATGGGACACCTTCCGAACGGTTCATCCCTTGCTTTCAATTACGTCGCCCAGGGAGTGGGCCGGGATCGTCAACGCCTACGTCGACGGCTGGAAACACAGGGGTTCGTTCATCACCTGATTAAACAGCTCAGCAATCCTTAGGCATCGACAGGCTACATACCTGAATGTCGAGCGAATACCAAGGCGTGCGTTCTCATGATTAGTTGCAGCTCCAGACGACAATCTCATTTTGTATTTTCAGCGGTTTTGTACAAGGTGGCAGCGATGGGATGCCTATCCTCGGTGACTTTGCAGTCAAGTACGGTTCCAGGGCAAAGGAGCTTGGAGTGCCTACAGATGATCTGTACCAGGCCCTAGTGGATACGGCTGAGAACACCGTAAGATCCTTTCCCTTTCAATCTTCAACTATTGACCAGAGAATCCGATAGCCCCCTGATTGGTCTCGAGGTAAGGAAGCCGCTACAGGTCATGCCGTATCATATTGCTGATATATCGGTCAAGTTGGTAGGCAGAATACGGCGTGGAAGATGTTCGGATACATTCCTACGGACTGGGTTGACCCGAGCGGTTCAACAGGCCTTCCAACCCGTGAAGCGTCTCGAGCCACGGAGGTTTGCCACCATCGCCTCCTCTCATAACGTTTCCACTGATGTCCTGCCGTCAGTATTCTCTCGGTGACTTTGCCGTCCGCCAAGCTGCAATTGCACTGAACAAGTCAGACGAGGATATTGCAAAGTACTCCAATCGATCGATGAACTTTGTAAACCATTGGGATCCATCTGTGACTTCAGATGGATTTTCGGGATTTCTGCAAAGGCGATTTCAGGTACGTTTTCCATTAGGCTTGACTGAGAAGGTGAGAAGGTTGACGCAGATCCTGAGTAGAATGGTACATTCGCATTCAGCCCACCGAATGCGTGCTCGCCTGTGGACCCCGTCAGTCACTCGTGTGCGAGAGGGACAGACAATGATGTTGGTTTTTATGAATGTCAGTCGATGGCCATCTGTTTTACAAGTTTTTGATGGCATAATGTAGCGTCGTCATGGGAAATGAGCTTTTTCGCCCCCCAGTCCATGTCTACGATTGTCCGATTGATGGGAGGTCCGACAACGTTCCTCTCTAGAATGTATGTAATCCATGCATCTTACACTACCGGATCTTACATCGAAATTCTTAGAAACAACTACTTTACAAAGGGATACTACCAGGCAGGCAACGAACCTTCCTTTGAAATTCCATGGGTCTATCATTACGCCAACCGGCCAGACCTCAGTGCACTACGGGTACGCAAGATTGTCTTTGATAACTTCAACACAGGGATACGAGGGTATATTCCCTATTTTGTAACCTTTGACTCAACAAACTGAAGTTGTTCCAGCATTCCGGGGAACGACGATTCCGGCGCCATGGCGTCCCTCCTCGTTTTCCACTTATTGGGCCTCTACCCTGTGCCTGCCTCAACTCAACTCCTCATCGGTTCTCCATTCCTCTCCTCTTTCACGATACACAACAACTTGTTCGGCACATCGACAAAGTTCACTGTGCTTGGCTTTGACCCTGCTTCACTCGCAAGTTCGCCGCCCACCAGCAGCAGATTATTCGTAAAGAGCGTGAAAGTGAATGGGAAACCGGGGAGCTTGTGCTGGATTGACTTTTTCGATGTTGTAAGCGGGGGCGAGGTTGTGATCGAGGTAGATAGAGATGCGACGTCAGCGGCGCAGAGGGGGTGTGGCGCGGCTGTGAGTCAGCCATTGCCTGACTCACTTGAGACGGGCGGATTTATGGCGTAACGTTGGACCTCGACATGTCTCAAAGTCGAATATATGGATCATTATCTACATGTTCAAGCTCAAGGCAGAAAATTTCCACGCATAAATATTCCGGTGGCGGTAGTAATCATTAGATCACTCGGATAATGGAATTCCAATATCGAACATGGCCTGATTCGTTAGATGCCACTAAGAGTGTAGGTCCATATTCAATCATACAATCAGGCGCTAGCGGCTATAAATAGCTGGTTACTATGTATGTATGGTTCTATGCCCTTGACCCTATATTATGGGGCGGTCGTGGACGTCCCACGTGGGTCATTGGACCAGAAACTTGAAAATGTAGCTTAGATATATGGCCGCAAACTGTTCATGCGGAACCAAATCATCGCTTTTTACTCTGTACAACCTATTGGATTACGTTTACTATGTAGTACCCTCCAGCTATGTTACGGTTGGAGTTTTACTTGCAATGTTTTTTGGACCCTCCACAAGAAGCGCGCGCACGGAACCACGGCGATTGCCGTGATCTCCTTTTAGCCTGAGTTGGATCTTGTGAAGGCTCTCATCAACGCCAACTCCCTCTTTCTCTTCCCTGCAAATTTGACACGTCTCAATGGCTGACCAACTCGTGAGAGCTGCATTTTTACACGACTATCACCGATGTTGACTGATTTTGGTCTCGATTCCAGTCCGAAGGTGCGACCGCGACAAATTGGGAGGATCATCGACTAACCATACTGCGCAATATCTACAGAGCAAATTTCTGGTGAGCATCCTAGCATTTCTTAGATACGCATACTGATCCACATCTTACGCGTCCAGAGTTCAAGGAGGCTTTCTCCCTATTCGACAAGGGTTTGTCGGTTGATCTTATCGCACATCGAACCGGTAAGCTAACAGCGTCCATATCCAGATGGCGATGGCACGATTACCACCAAGGAGCTGGGCACCGTCATGCGCTCGCTCGGGCAGAACCCCACAGAAGCAGAGCTGCAGGATATGATCAACGAGGTCGACGCAGACGGCAACGGCACGATCGATTTCCCTGAGTTCCTTACGATGATGGCGCGCAAGATGCGCGACACCGATAGCGAGGAGGAGATCAAAGAGGCGTTCAAGGTGTTCGATAAGGATGGAAATGGCTATATCAGCGCGGCTGAGTTGCGACATGTCATGACCAACCTGGGTGCGTACGACTTTTTCTGTGGACCTTGTATGGGCGCTCTTTGGGCCCATGGGCGTGGGAGAAGGTACTGATACGTGGACTACTTATTTTCAGGCGAGAAGCTCTCTGACACTGAGGTCGATGAGATGATCCGGGAAGCGGATGTCGATGGCGATGGGCAGATCAACTACGAAGGTACGTGATAGCGTTTCAAGTGAACGGATTGTTGAATGATCGTTTCAACTCTTTTTCCTTTTCTATAGAGTTCGTCAAAGTATGTCTTCATTGCCTTACACAGATGTTTGGAAGTTTCTGACATATGTCGTCTTTGTAGATGATGCTGTCCAAGTGATCGACTGTTTGCGATCAATAGATCGATTATCCTCAATGAGGGGCGTTGTGAGGTCTGTCATGTCAATAAAGTGCTAGTAGCTGTTCCTTGTCTCGTCTTGGCTATCTTACTTATATATGTATGTTACGCCCGCGTCTGAATGAATACCATGCCAAAATTATACACGTTATTCAATTTCTTGCCAGGCAATATGTCTGCGTGTAGTGTAATTCAGATACATATGAGCGGGACCTATCAATTGCAAGTAGCATTGAAGAAATGATATCATCAAGATTCGAAGTGTCCTAAGCGATTCAGCCAAGTTCAGTCACCACCTCGAGTATGACACAGCCACGCCGACGTTTTCAAGCGGTGCACCCACAGCCTTCTCGCCGACTCGACGACATGCGTACATGCATAGACTGCCTGCCCGCCCGCCACCGAAACCACTTCTTTATCAAGGACAAAGACATTAAATCAGGAACTCGACAGTATATAAATAGGAAGCATCCTTATATATCGCTCTACCTCGATGACGACCTGCATTCGAGCCCGTCCACCGAAACACAGAGAACTGTCCGACTGATTTCATCGATTCTTTGCCATGACTGAGAAGATCCAATTGGTATGTGTTCCCCTCCAGCCTTTTGACCCGTCGTGTTATTGACATTATTTCTGAAGACTCCAGGTTCGTTTCTAGTAAACTCGTGTTGTGATCATGCGATAGTCATCCTTAAATGATTCAATGCCTTCCCTCCAGACGAGATTGCAGGTACGCTTGTGTGACGCTACATATCTCGATTGTGGTATCTCATTTTTTGTTCCATAAACTAGAATTCAAAGAGATATTTGCACTCTTCGATAAAGGTTGGGAATGGTACAATATTCAAGTGCCTTTCTGATCAAACTCAACTAGATAACGACGGGGCCATTACACAAGAAGAGCTCGGAATCGTCATGCGCAAACTTGGACAGACACCAACAGACAATGAGTTACGAGAAATGATCCGTGAAGTCGACACCAACAACAATGGGACGATCGATTTCGACGAGTTTCTGACATTGATGAGCAACAAGTTCCCTGACATCAACGGGGTCGACGAGGTGGAGGCTGCTTTCAACGTCTTCGATCGAGATAGGAGTGGGTATATCAGTACAGAAGAACTGGAGCTTGTTCTCCAGAGTCTCAGTATGTTTCTTCAGCCCTATACTTCATATACACCATAGTAATGGTGTTGCCTCATCCTAGATATTGACTTGACGGAGCAAGAGCTCAAGAAGATGATGGAAGAAGCCGACCTGGATAAGGATGGTGTCATTAGCCTGGATGGTAAGCAATTACATACACATTCTCCAGTTTCGAGACCATTTTGTTCTGAATTCGTTATTTCTTTTTCTCCAGAGTTCAAGAAAGTAAGCTATCTTCATGTCTCTCTTCCTTCAACTATTAACAGCTCTACCGTACAGATGATGTCGGAATCCTGAACTTGGCCGGGCCCAACGAACACGGACTATCGTTTCTCATTTGCGCTCGTGTATCAACACCTTCTCTCTCATAATAGCGCTACATCATTTGTACTTGTATAGGTATACATACTATCTTCTGAACCTTCCAGGCCCCATGAGAGAAACTAGAATGATCTCGGCCTCCCGGCACGACACTCCGCAAGCCACTGACGTCATGATTCTAGGTCACTCGTCATTGCGGACCCGCGTAAGACGGTCCTTATAAACCTGCGCAGGTATATTTATTGCGCAGCTTCTTCGACTGAGCCCCTCGTATCGAAACCACACTAAATTTTCAACATAATGTCCTCTCAGAACACGACTTCGGCGTCTGATTTGAACAACACGGGTCAACCGACCCAGAGCAACCAGAGTAACTCATCAGAGGCAACATTCACAATCCAGCCCCATCCCGCTGTATGTACATTATTTTTGTGGAATTTTCTGAAATTCAAACGCAATGTCAACAGACCACCAACGATCCTCAGGATCTTCAGCGGAAGAATGAACCGGGTGGAGGCTTGCAAACGAGTGACATTCTGGTGCAAGGTCCCGGACCTGTCATTCCTGACCGCGAGATGCAGCAGAATATCGGAGAGCCCTTGGTGCGTGTCTGTCCCGTGTACCACTGTTCAGTTTGAATCTAACGACGGTGACATATATAGAGTAGGGAGGAACTTCACGCACGCGCCACAGAACTGAACAAGTAGAGGCACGATCAATAGATTGTGATTCATTTGTACTGCTACGCTGACGATGGAAAATCATGGAATAAACATTGAATGTTCTGTGCACCCAATGAGTCAAATACCTGTGTGACGATTGGAGGGAAAAAATGATTTCACTAGTCCTGCATGCATTAAGGGAGAATTGAACTCCCGGCGGGTCGAATCAGCTTCTTGGCAACGACCCAGGTTACCACTACCCCATTAATGCAATGAGTAGTGAGTCGGTCAAAGATCAATATATATTGTTTTCGCCCCGAAACCGATTTCCAAGCGGGGTTTCAAACGGGTACTACGTTCATCACTGACAGACGATGAGCGAACGTCTCCTTCACGTTGCAAGAAATTTTCCTCGTCACATGCTTTATTGACCGTTGGATGGCTCGTGAATTTGCTTGGAGCTACGATCCTTGTGTTTACTTCGTCTCTTTCCTGCTCTTTTCATCCCATGCGGCCAATTCTGCGGTTCCGTTCCAAACATCCCGCTATGAATACAACTGCGTCTGTCCGCTCGCTTAAAAATCCACAAGCTGGACTTCATTCTTCCGAATCTACTAGGCGAATTGTCAAAATCATCGTCGAGGACTTTTCATCCTAGCGCAGGTTGTTGGCTTGTGAAAAACAAGAAGAAAAAAAAGAGGAAAAAAAGTAGGAGCTGGTGGTAGCCGGCCAGGCGATCAACTCTTTCCGACTCCTTAGCTGTTGTGTGTGGTTTTATCTTTTTTTTTTCTAATCTTTTTATCTTTTTATCTTTTCTTTTCTTTTTTTTCATGCGGCGTTGTTCTTTTTCTTTTATTTTTTTTTCTTTTGCCTTTTTTTTTTTTAATATTTTATCATTTGAGAACCACAACGGTTGCTAATGCCGCTAAGCACCACCGCCCTTGTTAGGTAGCCGAGGCAAGGTCGCCGTTAGGATAGCCAGTCCTGACGTTATACCTCGACTCCTCCACATGACGTTAGAGAGAACCCTGCAGCCGCCTGGAGTGCCGCTAAGCACCTTGGTACCAGCTATAGGGAGCAGGCAAAAGCCTCAGCTGGGTTTTTGCCTTTTTTCCAGCCGACGTGGTGTTGAATTCAAGGTTCCGAAAGCCGAAATCCGCGCGCGATTGGTGCGCACTTCCTCCTTGATGCTTTGACGATGGTGTATCTAAAATTCACCACGCTGTCAATGAATATCAAACGATGAGCCGGATCTGAAAGTTCATCTACCACTTTTGTTCTGTGATTGTTGCCACGGCGTCGACTTTACATCCCTGTTCAGGTCTGGCTTGTACTTAGCTACCTGTCTGTCTTCTGTTCGGTGATCAATTCCATTTAATGCTCATATGATTCTCGTCGTCTCTAATTTTGTTTCTAACCTTGTGCTTAACAACATTGTTCCAAGATTTACCATTATTCCTGTTCATGCAGAGGCAGACAGTACTCTGTCTGTACCTAGGGAGCACAGGGGTCAACAGAAAAAGTTTAACGAATCGGCATGTTTGATATAGGATACCGGATAAGCATCTTTCCTCCGAGACCGAGACTTCTCTCTCGTTCTAATAGCATTTGATAAAGAGGTTACACCCATCAGCGACTACGGGTAAGTCTTCTTGATCAAAGATTCCGATTTCCTAGGCTGATATAAGCATGTAGGTTCTTGGTACAAGACTACCCATTTGCCAACGAACCTAGTGTCAGTCGGCCGAAACGGTTGCTTATCAAGTACAAATCCAATAAAAATAAGAATTACACTGAGCGGCCCCCAACTACATAGGTCTCAACAACCGTATTAGTATGTTGTCTTGACATCCATATTGATATCTGGTGCCAAGGTTCTACGTACTCATGCAATCAAGCCCGACTGCGCCTCCATCTGATGCGAGGTGTCAACGAAACATTTAACTGGTTTCAAGCTCCATGAACGGCCCTCATAGATTCTTGATTTGGAGATCTTCTCTACAAAGATTAGGAAACGCGAGATGATCAAACAAAACCGCGGTAAGAAACGTGCTGGGAGTACATATATATTTCGGCTCTGATCTTTCTCAAAGCACTACGAGTGTTCCTTGACCTTCTCCTTCCTTGACCTCCATTCCTAACGCGAGCATCTTGCCACTGCGATGACGACAGAAGACATCGGAAAATTTATTAATCTTTATCGTGGAAGTCTTATTCCTTTGCATGCTTGTCGTGCGTAGTATCCTGAGATTACCTTCTCCCGGGTTTTGATAATCAATTGTTTTCCAGTCGTCGGTTTAACATGGATTTTGCATGATTATCGTGAGCTCTACATATAAATCACACAGTTGTTTGAGACCGCTGACTGTCATTCACTAGTGATCACTCTCGAGGACGAGGTGCGCTCAATGGGCACTGGAAATTTTTGTTATGCAATTTCAATGCTGAACATCGTCAGATACGTTATATTTGGGTACATCCATTATTACCTTTCAATATACCAATCGACTCATCTTCCTCAGTCTCAGAAGTCGGGCTTTAGCAAATATATGTTTCTATGGGTAACTTATTGTCTTACACTGCCCTCTGGAAGTCCGCTAATATTGGCCTTTCTGGGTTAGATCCGTTACTACAGGTAACCTTACCAAAGTTCCCTTTGCGTTCATTGGTGATGACCTTCAAATTTCGTGAAGCCTTGCACTCCTTATATTCGATGTAACACAGATACATGTGTTTTCAATACCGGGGATAACTTCTGATACTCTGTAGGTACCTCATTTTTCTCAGCCTGTTAGATTAAGTTCAAGTCATCAACCCTAGCTGTGTCGCCATGGATTCCATCATTCGGATCGTTGGCGCGATCAGTCTATGGTCTATTGAGATTATCATGATGTTGCGGGTGTATGCCTTGTATAATTGTTCCAAGAGAGTGAGTTCCAAGGCGACCATACTATGGTTGTCGTGTTATGCTGGCAATCTCAGGCTTACATTGGTTTTTACAGATAGCCATTTTCAACATCGTACTTTTCCTTGGTTCGATTGCGGGCTTCCTATGGGTTCTCATTCATAATGCTCAAAGACGGAGGGCAGTGATAGCCGATGCCATCCATCTACCACTCCCAGGCTGTCCTTCGATTCATTCTGGCGTTGAATGGCTACAATGGGTCCCTGCCACTGTATTTGAAGGGGTTTTGTTTTCTTTCGCACTATTCAAAACTTTGAAGACAACGACAACACGAATAATAAAGAGGACCCGGGTTTCGCTTTATTCTGTGTTGTTGCGCGATAACTTATTTTATTTTTTCGGGTAAGTGATATGATAGCATCGCTCATGTTATGTTTCTGAAATACTTGGCATGGATCCAGAATTACTGTCCTCCTTGTCTTCAACAACTTAATGGTCGTCGTAAGTCTGTATTGTCTCTTGCCCCGCGATATTTGTTGAGTTATCTTGTAGGGCGTAACAAAAATTCCTTGGTTTAGCTATAGGTACTATTCCTATCCTCTCGTTCAGCACGGGACTGATGCCTTCTTTCCTGAAGCCCCTTCCATGCTGCCATGGGGATCCTAACTACACGCATGCTTATAAACCTTCGAAAGGCTATGGTCCAGAACCAGATCATTTCAAACAACACTTTGGGCACCAGGACATCTCCACAAAGGGTGATGGCTAACCGCAGAGAGCACTCGACAGCGGGAGATGTGAGTACCTGGCATGTTGCCACCGTAACTGCAGGTTCCACAACTATTGGTAGCGCGTCTGATGGGTTAGCCTTCCCCTGAGCCCATCACGAGATATTTTTCGCGGTCCAGCACTGTTGTGTACCGTATACATAGTTGACAGCTGGCAAATTTTTCCAATTTATAATGTTACAAACACTGAAAGCGACTCGGAATATGTAAGTAGTAGAAAGCAATGATATGTGTAGATCGATGCGAAAATCTATTGCATGAGATCCTTACAAGTCTATGCGTTAGAATAAATGGTGAGCATGTCGCAATCAACCATCAGCGCTTCAGCCTCCATCTGTTCGTATGCATGGATTTCTGACCGTGCGGACACGAAATGAGGTCAAGGAGTGTACTTCATCGGATCAGTCGGAAGGATTGGTGTGGATTGACAGTATCTAGAGATGTGTCGGCCATCCTGTATCGTACCTCAGACGGGGTGGACGAAACAATGCTTCCTTTATGACCAATGAGCAAACACTGCCCTTCAACGTCTGACGTGGACTGATTTTCGTGGACGCATTCTGACGGCACCGGTAATTCTTCGCCGGTGACATAACTCGGGCCAAGGTCATTGGGTCATTTGGCGGCCTTATATCTAGTGTGACAGCAGTATGAACTTGTCGCATCCCAAAAGATTTACCGGTTGAGCAGCGAAGACGCCAAAGGTCGAGAGTAAATCGAGCAAGATATCGAAGGCAACCTATGTTTGACTCAAGCAGTATGGACGCCACAACAACGGAGGGAAACACTGCAGATTAAAAAAAAGTGAGTCGTTTTTATTATACCCTGGCTGTCGTCTTTATAAAATCTAGATTCGGCCACACCACGAAAATTGGGAATCCTGTAGACGCTATAATGAGTTTACGAGTTGTACAACCCTGGATTCGACATCATTCGCGTTCAAGTTGTCTACTTCGATGGACTTCTCCACTCCACGCTCTGTAAAGTGGTGAGCACTCGGAATGAGAAGAGGATCGAGCCACCATACCGAATCTCGCAAACACTCTTGCCGGAGTACCATTCGCTTCTCGAATCAGAACAGGAAGGTCGGGGTTATGTTGCTTTATTGTTGCATATCGTGAGAGGACGAACTCCCTAAAAAGTAGGTCAGAGCCACAACGAACACCAGATTTTCGAGATTTCTGACCGAGTACCCGCAGAGGCTGGGCCTGTCTGGGACAAAAGGATCCTTATTTCTCTCAACGCTGGTGAAAGGGCTTTCGAGAGCGACATGAGCATGAAGGTCGCGTTTTACGAGGTGGCCGTCTAAAGCGTAGGCGGGAAGCGGAAAGTGCTAACGTAAGCAGGCATTTCCACGTGTTGGTCGTTGATACTTTCGCCCAAGGCCAGATTATTGCCCGCCATTGCTCACCGTCATGGACGTCGACGAGAAGCATCAACAGGATGACTGGGCTAGGAGTCGCAGGAATAGGCTGCCATCGTTTACTGAAGTTCTTTCAAGGCGGACCCGCCCACCTGTCGACTTATTTATGTTCTAGTACGTTGAAGACCTTTAGTCCATTTCAAAGTGTAATCATAGACTCCTCCTAGCCTGTTCCTACAACGAGAAGGAGCAGAAGATATTCTCGACTTCTGGCTAGACGTTCAACAGCACGAAAATCTTTGCCGTGCATACTTCAAAGATGTTCGTAAATCGGGTCGCGCGATCAAGGAGGATTGGCCCCAGTATTGGGATTACGCGCGCAGACGAGGGTCTATATACGGCACTGTAGTGGGGCTCAATCCTGACGGAGGAGGGACGAAGAGAAGCACGACGAGCACGGGGGAAATGATCTCTGAACAAGACAAACGTAATCTCGCTGTAGCTGGAGATGAGAGGGCACGCCAGGACGGTCGCTCAACTAGCCCTCGACCAGGGACTGCGGCCCTGTCCGACCATACGCGTGTCGCATCACCAGGCGAAGACGGGAAGGAACAGCCGCGTTCTACGACCCCATTCTCGCTGTCTCGACACACCCCAACGCTCTTCCACATGCGGCGCGCGTCGCGTGCTCCAACCATCATACCTCGCTCGGCTGCAATCACCCGTCTCGACCTCATCGCTTCTGCCGAGCGCATTTTCTACCGATACCTCTCACCCCCCACCACTGTGAATGTGACTGAAAACCACGAAATCTATCTCCCACCCTCCCTTCGTATCCACAGCTTCCCATTGAGTAGTACCCAAGAGCCCAGGAATCAGGCCGAGGAAACTTTGATGGCTCAGATACCTGATCTCTTCCACGCTCAGAAAGAATACTGTTTCCGGGCGATGGAGCAGGACGCCTTCCCACGCTTCCTCCGCTCCAAGGCGTTTGGCAATTTGACCCCTGTCTCGGCCTTGGTTCGTCTTATCGTAGGGCTCATTACCCTTTGGATTGGACTCGCAGCAGCGTTCTCACTTGTATTCCTCGACGTGAAGCCAAAGTCCAAGCGGTTCTTTGTAAGCATGCCGTCTTACATCCTGAAAAGCATATCTGACGTCCTCTTCTAGCTGTTCATTCCCTTTGCCATCGCCATTCTCTGCCTTATATCTCATCAATACGAGCTTGATCCTATCCTCGTTTTCCTCGGTCAATCTGAGACGACACCTTTCCGCACCCTGACCATCCGCGAGCCTTACGTCAGGAAATTGCTCCTGGGCCGCGCGATATGGGTTAGCTTCCTGATCGCCATCTTCGTTGTCGCTCTGACGATGATATTCTGGGCGGTTCCCGGGCACCGCCTCTGACAGCATTGCCTCTAATGAACTCACCTAGGACGTGTTAGGTTAACTTATACCATGGAATCTCGTCGATACCTTTTGCAGGAATTCGGTTGGTATCCGCCATGATGATGACAATTTCTATTTCCTATCCTCACTAGTACTCTTTATCATAACCATCACAGTCTGTCTCTTTGTCAAGTCCTGCTCTTGTTGTGTTTTCGTTTACCTCACAGTCTAGGATACCCTTATTATTTTGCTGCAGCGCCTGAGAACCATTGGTGCATTTATTACCCATTACACACTTATGTCATTTTTACTTGACCAGTGGTTGTGCACGCTTTCAGCAGCTCTTCCTTCTACATCAGAGGAATCCAATCTAACGGTGAAACGTAGCATTAGTATGGTGTTTTGTTCATTTGTTACTTCAGCCACTGTCACTAGCCTGCAGTAGGACATTCATGATTCAAAAACTCCAATGAAATCGTTGCAAGTTCCCAAAATCGTGATCATACCACCGAATGTCCAAACCTTACAGCGCCACAACCAATGCCAGTCCTGACGGTGCCTTTTGCAGAGACTTCATCGCGTTCGATAGCCCCAACATCATCGCATCCGAGGACACACAGTCCACGCGGAGTCGGAGTCGCTGGGAACTTCTAACACTACCTGAGTCGGGTGAGAAGAGGCCCGTGCTGTGTGGGACAAAGCTAGACAATGGCGCGTCCCTTGCCTGAGTCGATACCGTTATGCAAGTCGATTGAGAGGTATTACGACTAAGAAGAAAGGCTTGGTCAGGATGGCGGATGATACCAGTACCGTGACTAGGTGTCTCCAATTATCGAATTGACCTTGAAGTCGTAGTATTCTGCTTAGTTGACGAGATACAGCCACAGTAGAGATTCCATGTTGCGACTACATGATGACTTCGGATAACCCATAGCCACTGCGGCGGCCCTTTGTAATGCTTGCATAGATTCCAGACTAAGTAGGTTGTGATGAGAATACAGTTAGTTCCGCAACCAATCCATATACATATTAGATAAATTTTACTCTACTAGTGTACGCTATCTACTTGTACAAAAATCGGAGGAAAATTTGCAGTGAGGCCAGAAATCCAGGGCTCACAAATCTGAGAGCCGTTTGTAGTCATGGGTCAATAAATTTTGTAGTCTTTTTGCTTTAGTTGCTGGATCACTGTGACCGATGTGACCGGAGATGGCCGTCTTGACTATTCAAAGACCCTATGAAATTTCACGATATTTGCCGAGAGTATTGAGAATCATTCCACATCTCCACATGTGCTTGATGCAATACAAATATGCAGCGCGCCAAAGGAAGACTCGTGAAAGAATATGGTGACGGTGACAGTGATGGTGATCATCACGGTGAACCCACATGGTGATGGTGATGGTGCCATATGGTGATGGATGATGGGTGATGTTTAGTCTCTCCCATCAGTCTCCCATCAGTCGTTCCTCCATTCTGTAAGTAGGTGATGTTGGGTGATGGTGATGGTGTGGTGAAACGCTCCTGCGAAAGTTCTTATACAGGCCTACACCTTTGAACACATCTTGTTCGTCAACCTCCCACATGGTATGAGGAACCATCGTTTGCGCCCGATCAACCGGGTCCGGGGTTCATGGTCCTTTATAATGCTCTGCTTAGAGGAAATCCTGGACACAGTCATCGCCTTCTACCCACATTGAAGAACACAAAATCCGAAAATTTTGAACATGGATTCGGAAGAAGAGCAATTTCTCAAGTTGTATCGGGATGGCTTGATCCCATTGCATGCTTGTCGTACGGCGAATAATTCCTCTTTGCTCCTTTGCTAGGAGTCTGATTCACACTCGTTACATAGTTGTGGGCTTAGTCTGGATCTTCCACGATTATTGTAAGGTCTCAATATTAGCAGCTACTTCATCATGCCTGACTTGTTGTGTAAACAGTCATAACTCTTGAGGACGAGGTATGTGGCGCTACTTAGCAATAGAACTCGGTGCCCGTATTGATGTATATGGGCCTATCCTCATCATCAAGGTTTGCTACATTTGGGTCAGTTCTACACCACACTCTTGGAGAATATATGAACTTCATTCTTTCCGCAGTCTCAGAAACGAAGCGCAAATAAGATCCTCTTTCTGTGGGTGAGTCATGTGTGTTCCTTGGATTTGTACAGTACATTAAGCGGATGGCAAGATTCGATATTATAGGTGCGTGTGACGCAACCATATCAAGATTGTTGAATCCAGTGCTGATTGAGGCTGAGCCGCGTCAGCCTTGCATTGCTCGTCTTTGATATTACCCAAATACATGTTTTCAACATACCAGGAGTTCCTTCTGAAGTCTTGTAAGAACTCAATTCCTAAGTGCCTAGGATTTTGTTATCTCACATTTTTAGGTGTGTGATGATGGACCCTATTACGCGGTCGGCGGGTGCAATCGCTCTTTGGTCTATTGAGATCATTATGCAGCTACGTGTCTACGTACTTTACGGATGTTCTCGGAATGTACGTCTCGATCCCACTTATCATTGCCTTACTTTTCCCCTCATCAGCGTCGTTTAGATTGCATTGCTGAACGGATCTCTTTTCCTATGTTCGATTGCAGGGTTCCTTTGGGTCCTGATCCACAATACACAGAAGCACTTTGCACTTATTGCTGACATTGTGGAGCTACCACTACCTGGCTGTCCCTCAGTTCATAGCGGCCTTGAGTGGCTGCAATGGGTACCTGCAACAGCCTTTGAAGGGATCCTCTTTGGATTTGCTTTATTCAAAACTTTGAGATCCTCTGCTGGGAGAGCATTTATGGGTGTCAGGGTGTCTTTG